>JAVJIF010008169.1:0-94020 GCA_038442645.1 Agave tequilana | reverse complement strand
TGTAACACCCCGTTCCTGGAATACGTACGTAGATACGTATTCTGATTTTTCTAACATATTTATTTGATTTATCTTGTATTTGTTTTTGTTTTATGATTATTAGTGTGATTGTTTTCTATTGGATTTGGATTCGTGGACTCGGAGTCAGCCCTAGTCTGAACCGGGGGTCTGAACCTAGTGCATTGCTCGAATTGGCATTTCTGATAATCCGATTTGACCGATTTTAGTTTTAAACATCGTTTTCCAATATTTTAGATTTTTCATGATTTTATGGAATTTTTCAGAATTATTTGCAAAATCTCCAAAACTGGTGTCGGTCGGCATCGCTGACTGATTCCCAGATTTTTTTGTTTTCAAATGGGATTGAATTTTCAAAAACGGCTTTCACAGTACATCTTAGAATATCATTTCCTATCTAAAAACATTTTTTGAGATTTTTTAAAAATTTATCAAAATTTGACCGATCCTGGTGTCGACGGGTATCGCCGGAAGATTCCAGGATTTTTATTTTGAAAACTATACTATATTTTTCGAATCCAATTTCACCAAACATCTTAAAATAATATTTATTATTTTTGACAATTTTTTGGAAGGATTCTGAAACAGTCAAATTTTCGCCTTATTAGAATAATAATATTTATTACCGGTCTTAACTTTCCGTACTTTTTCCTTCCCTACCCTATTACTTATACTTTCAGAAAATTATAATAAATAAATTATTTAATAATAAAAATTTTAAAACTATTTTATTTATTTCTATTAATTATATATATATATATATTATTTTTCCCCTTTGACTTTCTTCCTTTTCTTCTTTTCTTTTTCTTCTCCTTCACTCCAACTCCCATCCCCTGCAATCCCAGAGCAGTAGCCGCAGCAGGGAGCAGGTAATGGAGGGCCTGAGCAACCCATTCCCCCCTCACCTCCATTTATCATCACCATTTTCTCTTCCATTAATACCAACTACACTTCATTCAAATTAACACTTCACCTTAACCACTTCATCTTCTCCATAACACAACCCACTCACGCACCCATACCACCGCCGCCTCCACCAGCACCACCGCCGCCCAAGCCGCCGCCACCGCACCCCCCATCACCCCACAACCCTCCTCCACTTCCACCAACCCCAAATTCCACCTCCTCCTCCTCCTCAATTTCACCCAAAACCCATCACATTACCATCTTCATCTCCTCCAAAATTCCCCATCACCACCACAAATTCCACCACCCTAACTACTCCATCACCACCTTCTCCACCTCCTCTAACTACCCACCACCACCAATCACCACCACCACCACCACAACCACCACCACCACCCACTTCCACCATCAAAACAACAACAACAACAAAAAAAGAAAGACCCAACACCTCCTCCCTCCTCTCCACCCGCGCGCGGGCGCCGCCGCCGGCAGGCCGCCGGCCGTGGCCGGCCGGCCACCTCCCTCCTCCTTCCTTCTTTCATTTCCTTTCATTCTTCCTTTCTTCTTTTCTTTCTTTCCCCTTTTCTTTTCATTCCTTCCCTAAATAAAACAAACTCCTCTTTCCTAAAATACCCCCACCTCCTTTCTAAAAATACTTTCCCATATTTACATCAATACCCCTCTCCTTTAAATCCCATTTTATTTCAAAAACACCTCATTTTTCCTCTCTTTTTCCTACAACTTTCTCTCTCCTCTCTCATTCCCTTTCTAATATTTATATAAATATTTATAATAAATATTTTATATATATTGTGGGCTAAAGGATTACTCGAACGATTCGCTGATTTCCCGGATTTTAACCGTATTTTACCCGGTTTCAGGCGAGTACCGTTTCCTTTTTGACATACCTCTACTTTATTATTATGCGAGTATTTTTAATACATTTAAAATAAACCCTCTTGTATTTTAACATGAGATTGAGATATGGATATGTTAGCATGCTTAGTACTTGTACCGTAAATTTAGTACATGATATCATGCTATGCAAATTAATATATGATGTTGCACTCGGTATTTACCCGACCCTGGACATATTGTACTTGACACGTGACATCTGACACCGACCCTTGGCATGTTACACTTGATATATATTTTATGTCACCGACACTTGGTATTTACACCGCACACCGTATTTGACACCGATATTTGTCCTGCTATATTTGACACCGGTACTAGCCATGCTATATTTGATATATGATACCTGAGACCAGTACTTGCCATGCTATATTTGACACATGATATGTTACACCGTTATTTGACATGCTATACTTGCCACCTGATATATAACACCGGTACTTGTCATGATATACATGACACCTGGCACCTGTATTACCTGGCAATTTCATGATTATTATGTGACCAGACATCTGGCACTCCTGTATCTCCTGTACTCCTGTATCTCCTGAGCTCCTGTACTCCTGAACTCCTGAAATAGGGAGGCTCCTGACATTACTCCTGATATTATACTCCTGTTAACTCCTGTAGTTGGATAATCATGATTATACTTTATACACTTGTGGACATTATCTTTGGGCAACATATATAATAAAATACTCAACTTTCACTGGGTGGGGGAAACTGATGGACACCGGTTGATGTCATATTTATAATGGTATCTGAAGTGTCGTGTGGGGCGCGTAATGATAAGTCCCCGGAAGCAGTAGCCTGAATCTGAAGTGTCGTGTGGGGCGCGTAATGATAAGTCCCCGAAGCAGTAGCCTGTACTCCTGAGCATAGTCCCTAGCTGAGATGGGACCCACTATAAATATGAGCCATCAGATTTATCAGTTTCCAATAATAACTCGTCTTATTCATAAGTGGATGTATGTGTGCCGGTTAGCACATACAAAAGCATATGAATCGGATGAATAACATAAAACAACCAAACAGTAGTAATGTTAGGAACGTGTGATATTTGGTCTCTCCTTTGTTCGGGTCCTGATACTCACATATCAGACTCGGGTAGTTCTACAGAGTGCGAACTCTAGTATGGACTATCAGTGATGTGAGACAATGGTAGGGAGGCGATTAAAATATCAGATGGTACTGACTATTATTATTGGATTAATTAAATGCAACACCAGTATATTCTCCAGTTTCAGTATTATGTTCTGAGTCGACACCCTGCATTTGACATGATATATGTGGCACGAGGATTATTACTGACACACCTTAGTTCTGTTACCCTAAGGGCAACTCAAGTTGTATGAACTCAGATGATGGTGACACCGTATATGTGGTATATAGATAAGAGTTTCCTTGTTTGGATTATCCCCTTGACGTATCACTCCATGAATCCATAATCTGAGCTTATATAACTAGTTTTGTCCATGTTTATATTTATCATGTAATTAGTGTATTTATCACATGTTGCCATATTTGTCGCATGATTATGTATACTTATGCTCTCTATACCGTTTTCCATGCATGTTTTCCGATTCAGATCTACTGATATACATGTATTTACTTGATCTCGGATTTACTGTTATTTTCCTTTTATTACTTGTCATTTCCTGTACCTGCATGCCTGGACCACGTCACTTGATCATGTACACGTGTGCCTGTTATGCACGCCATTTGGCTTTATTCTTTGTACTCGCTGGGGTTGCTAACAACCCTGGATTCTCATGTCCAGATCATGGAGTCTGGACCATAGCCTTGCTGTACTTGATCAGAGTGCGCAGCGGGAGCGTGGATTAGCAGTTGCCTGTCCAGACCCTCTTCCCTCCCGCCTTTTTTTGATCGGCTCGCGAGATTTTCATCTTGCCACTCGTGAGTACTTTCCAGTATTTCATATTGTGCATCCTGCTTTTGTGCTTCTCAGTGATCATATATTCTTCAGATTATTATATCATGCCTTGTGATAACTGTGTACTGGTGTTATTATTGTTGGATTGTATATTACCACTGTGCTTCCGTACTCTGACCCCTGCCTGTATTGATGCTTAGCGTATCTATGTTAGGGTATTCCCGACCTTCGTATATACGCTGAAGTAACGTCTCCGTACCCTCCGGATCGGGGCGTTACAGGGTGGTATCAGAGCCTAGGCTCTCACATCCTCGGTACAATGCATGAGTCGTGGTTATACAATCCAACTGCAAGTACAAAGTTATCCATTCCCTCTTGATCGTCCTTTCCTTGATTCTTGAAATCTCTTCCATCCTTTTCCATTTCCAGTTCCTTTCATCCTTATACCAACTCAAGATATGGATAAACTGGTAGGGTAGCGGCAAGACAGATGTGATTCGCTATCATTATGTTCTGGTATTCTTAACTCTGGTGCATCACCTGGTCTTATATTGGATGGTTCTTCGGCCTTGCATTCTATTCTTGTACTTATGGATATATCACGGGAAATCAGCACAGCAAGTGGGATAGCCATCACTTATATAATCAGACAGACCGTATCATTACATGAGGAACATCGGTATGGAACAGTATTTCAGATTTAGGGCTTCTACCAGACAGTTATGGAGACAGCATTCGGGACTCGTTTCGATTATTGCGATTCTTGATCGTGTTCTCAGAGCCACCAGCTTCTAGCAGTTTTTATGGATTTGATGGACTACGGACCCTGCTAGCGTCGCCAAGCGAGGGTTGTGTTCTAGTCACCGTGGACCTAACCAGGTGTGGGCTTCGCTGCACCCTGGTGCTTAGCATTTAGCGTTGTGTTACGCGCTGGCTTCGCTGCGTGAGCTCCACCATGTGCGAGCCTCGCAGAGCGTTAGCTCCGCTGCACCCTAATGCTTAACGCCTGAGATGTGTTACGCGATGGCCTTACCTAGGCTTGGTTCCGTCCGTGGCTAGTCCTTCAGTGCTTAGCACTCTAGCCGTTCCTCGGACTTCTTCTGCCTTGTATGTTTTCATGGTTCCGATGTACAGGATTTTCTCGCTGTATCTGAGCTATTGCCATAATCTTTATGAATGATCCATTCGACCAACCTTGCAGAGATTGAGTATTCTTTAATGTTTCATGTGCAGTCGGGTTATCATTCAGAAGTCAGTCTTCAGAATTCTTTGTGGTTATTCTATATTCTCGGTTATGCCTTTCAGAGATTGCAATGCCAGTATTCATGAATTTTTAATTATGGTCTTCTTGATTCATGCTCAGTATTATCGGGGTTTTCTTTATCTTCGGTATTCTGGAGAAATAGTATCTATGCAGTATCGGTAATTCTACTATGGATTCTTTGTCAAGGACAGCTTCATGCCATGCGGGACTTTATATTATATTATGGATTTCTATGGATTTTCAGAGATTTTATATTATGGATTTCAGCACTATGGATTTCTAGGGATTCTATCAGCTTTGCTTCGCAGTCCGAAAGAGCAGACATCAGGTCGGTATTATTATGGAACCGTCAGAGGATATATACGGCAGTAGTGCAGAGATGTCTCAGTCTTGGGTTTATCATTCAGCCAATTTGTGGGAATTATCCTCAGTTACTCATATCTTGATGGTATAAATCCTCATTCCTATTCCTTCTGTGTTCATCTTCCCCTTATCGAAATTTCGAGGACGAAATTTTTATAAGGTGGATGGAATGTAACACCCCGTTCCTGGAATACGTACGTAGATACGTATTCTGATTTTTTAACATATTTATTTGATTTATCTTGTATTTGTTTTTGTTTTATGATTATTAGTGTGATTGTTTTCTATTGGATTTGGATTCGTGGACTCGGAGTCAGCCCTAGTCTGAACCGGGGGTCTGAACCTAGTGCATTGCTCGAATTGGCATTTCTGATAATCCGATTTGACCGATTTTAGTTTTAAACATCGTTTTCCAATATTTTAGATTTTTCATGATTTTATGGAATTTTTCAGAATTATTTGCAAAATCTCCAAAACTGGTGTCGGTCGGCATCGCTGACTGATTCCCAGATTTTTGTTTTTAAATGGGATTGAATTTTCAAAAACGGCTTTCACAGTATATCTTAGAATATCATTTCCTATCTAAAAACATTTTTGAGATTTTTTTTAAAAATTTATCAAAATTTGACCGATCCTGGGGTCGACGGGTATCGCCGGAAGATTCCAGGATTTTTATTTTGAAAACTATACTATATTTTTCGAATCCAATTTCACCAAACATCTTAAAATAATATTTATTATTTTTGACAATTTTTTGGAAGGATTCTGAAACAGTCAAATTTTCGCCTTATTAGAATAATAATATTTATTACCGGTCTTAACTTTCCGTACTTTTTCCTTCCCTACCTATTACTTATACTTTCAGAAAATTATAATAAATAAATTATTTATAATAAAATTTTAAAACTATTTTATTTTATTTCTATTAATTATATATATATATATTATTTTTCCCCTTTGACTTTCTTCCTTTTCTTCTTTTCTTTTTCTTCTCCTTCACTCCAACTCCCATCCCCTGCAATCCCAGAGCAGCAGCCGCAGCAGGGAGCAGGTAATGGAGGGCCTGAGCAACCCATTCCCCCTCACCTCCATTTATCATCACCATTTTCTCTTCCATTAAATACCAACTACACTTCATTCAAATTAACACTTCACCTTAACCACTTCATCTTCTCCATAACACAACCCACTCACGCACCCATACCACCGCCGCCTCCACCAGCACCACCGCCGCCCAAGCCGCCGCCACCCCGCCCCCCATCACCCCACAACCCTCCTCCACTTCCACAACCCCAAATTCCACCTCCTCCTCCTCCTCAATTTCACCCAAAACCCATCACATTACCATCTTCATCTCCTCCAAAATTCCCCATCACCACCACAAATTCCACCACCCTAACTACTCCATCACCACCTTCTCCACCTCCTCTAACTACCCACCACCACCAATCACCACCACCACCACCACAACCACCACCACCACCCACTTCCACCATCAAACAACAACAACAACAAAAAAAGAAAGACCCAACACCTCCTCCCTCCTCTCCACCCGCGCGCGGGCGCCGCCGCCGGCAGGCCGCCGGCCGTGGCCGGCCGGCCACCTCCCTCCTCCTCCTTCCTCTTTCATTTCCTTTCATTCTTCCTTTCTTCTTTTCTTTCTTTCCCCTTTTCTTTTCATTCCTTCCCTAAATAAAACAAACTCCCTCTTTCCTAAAATACCCCCACCTCCTTTCTAAAAATACTTTCCCATATTTACATCAATACCCTCTCCTTTAAATCCCATTTTATTTCAAAAACACCTCATTTTTCCTCTCTTTTTCCTACAACTTTCTCTCTCCTCTCTCATTCCCTTTCTAATATTTATATAAATATTTATAAATAAATATTTTATATATATTGTGGGCTAAAGGATTACTCGAACGATTCGCTGATTTCCCGGATTTTAACCGGTATTTTACCCGGTTTCAGGCGAGTACCGTTTCCTTTTTGACATACCTCTACTTTATTATTATGCGAGTATTTTTAATACATTTAAAAATAAACCCTCTTGTATTTTAAACATGAGATTGAGATATGGATATGTTAGCATGCTTAGTACTTGGTACCGTAAATTTAGTACATGATATCATGCTATGCAAATTAATATATGATGTTGCACTCGGTATTTACCCGACCCTGGACATATTGTACTTGACACGTGACATCTGACACCGACCCTTGGCATGTTACACTGATATATATTTTATGTCACCGACACTTGGTATTTACACCGGCACACCGTATTTGACACCGATATTTGTCCTGCTATATTTGACACCGGTACTAGCCATGCTATATTTGATATATGATACCTGAGACCAGTACTTGCCATGCTATATTTGACACATGATATGTTACACCGTTATTTGACATGCTATACTTGCCACCTGATATATAACACCGGTACTTGTCATGATATACATGACACTTGGCACCGTATTACCTGGCATATTCATGATTATTATGTGACCAGACATCTGGCACTCCTGTATCTCCTGTACTCCTGTATCTCCTGAGCTCCTGTACTCCTGAACCCCTGAAATAGGGAGGCTCCTGACATTACTCCTGATATTATACTCCTGTTAACTCCTGTAGTTGGATAATCATGATTATACTTTATACACTTGTGGACATTATCTTTGGGCAACATATATAATAAAATACTCAACTTTCACTGGGTGGGGAAACTGATGGACACCGGTTGATGTCATATCTATAATGGTATCTGAAGTGTCGTGTGGGGCGCGTAATGATAAGTCCCCGGAAGCAGTAGCCTGAATCTGAAGTGTCGTGTGGGGCGCGTAATGATAAGTCCCCGGAAGCAGTAGCCTGTACTCCTGAGCATAGTCCCTAGCTGAGATGGGACCCACTATAAATATGAGCCATCAGATTTATCAGTTTCCAAATAATAACTCGTCTTATTCATAAGTGGATGTATGTGTGCCGGTTAGCACATACAAAAGCATATGAATCGGATGAATAACATAAAACAACCAAACAGTAGTAATGTTAGGAACGTGTGATATTTGGTCTCTCCTTTGTTCGGGTCCTGATACTCACATATCAGACTCGGGTAAGTTCTACAGAGTGCGAACTCTAGTATGGACTATCAGTGATGTGAGACACTGGTAGGGAGGCGATTAAAATATCAGATGGTACTGACTATTATTATTGGATTAATTAAAATGCAACACCAGTATATTCTCCAGTTTCAGTATTATGTTCTGAGTCGACACCCTGCATTATGACATGATATATGTGGCACGAGGATTATTACTGACACACCTTAGTTCTGTTACCCTAAGGGCAACTCAAGTTGTATGAACTCAGATGATGGTGACACCGTATATGTGGTATATAGATAAGAGTTTCCTTGTTTGGATTATCCCCTTGACGTATCACTCCATGAATCCATAATCTGAGCTTATATAACTAGTTTTGTCCATGTTATATTTATCATGTAATTAGTGTATTTATCACATGTTGCCATATTTGTCGCATGATTATGTATACTTATGCTCTCTATACCGTTTTCCATGCATGTTTTCCGATTCAGATCTACTGATATACATGTATTTACTTGATCTCGGATTTACTGTTATTTTCCTTTTATTACTTGTCATTTCCTGTACCTGCATGCCTGGACCACGTCACTTGATCATGTACACGTGTGCCTGTTATGCACGCCATTTGGCTTTATTCTTTGTACTCGCTGGGGTTGCTAACAACCCTGGATTCTCATGTCCAGATCATGGAGTCTGGACCATAGCCTTGCTGTACTTGATCAGAGTGCGCAGCGGGAGCGTGGATTAGCAGTTGCCTGTCCAGACCCTCTTCCCTCCCGCCTTTTTTTGATCGGCTCGCGAGATTTCATCTTGCCACTCGTGAGTACTTTCCAGTATTTCATATTGTGCATCCTGCTTTTGTGCTTCTCAGTGATCATATATTCTTCAGATTATTATATCATGCCTTGTGATAACTGTGTACTGGTGTTATTATTGTTAGATTGTATATTACCACTGTGCTTCCGTACTCTGACCCCTGCCTGTATTGATGCTTAGCGTATCTATGTTAGGGTATTCCCGACCTTCGTATATACGCTGCAGTAACGTCTCCGTACCCTCCGGATCGGGGCGTTACATTCTTTAAAGCTTAACTTTAATCCATGCATATATAACTCCATGAGTTTTGTCATCATCAAAAAGGGGGAGATTGTTGGCCCAAATGCCTTCCACCCTAGTTTTGATGATGATTAACTCATGTAGTTATGTTTACTAATATTCTTGTGATTTTAAGTCTCAGATCAATTAGCAAGATATTAGTTGGTGATTAGCTTCAACAAGGAGTTTAGAAGCTTTTCATGGTGATTCCGGTGCCAAAGCTTAAAGATCATTCCTTTGCACTTGGTGGATCACGGTTTGGGAGCAAGTCTACTTGAAGATGAAGATCGTCAAGAAGACTTAGGTATCCTAGTTTAGTTAGTGTGTTTAGATCCATTTGTAAAGTTTAGTATAGTTGATATTGTTGACACTTAAAAAGACAAGATTCTCATTGGTCCGAACGATGTCTAAACTTGTTGACATTTACAAAAGACAAGGGACAGACGAGCTGAAGACCAGTTTTTCACCCAACTCCAAGGGACGAGGAAGCGGTTTGGACTCCACTGATCCAGCAAGCAGAACAGTGAACCCGGATTGTTTCTAAACAGACCTCAGCAGGTCTAAAATGCTAGCATTTAGCATTACATTAGCCCAAAGAGATAGCCTCGTTTGAGAGGCTAACATCATCCAGAGCATCGCCAGGAAGCTAACTGACAGCTTCGCCGAAAAGCCTCTTTTCGGACTTCGCCAGGAATTGCCTCTAGCTCCGCTATGAGCTTCAAAGCGGGCAGCTCCGCCATCAGCCTGCTATGGTCAACCTTTGACTAATCAAAATCTCCTGATGAGATCGGATTCAATCTAATCAAATCCAATCAGGATTCAAATATGGCAGGTGATTGCCGCAATCTCTTGACTCTCTTGAAACGAGTAAGTGGATCAGGGAGAATCTCCTAACAATATGGAAAGGATCATAACACATCGGAAAGATCAACCGACTTGCCATTTTCTAGCTCCGCGGAAGCTATTATAGCCTCGCAGCAAGGCTACTTTCCAGATTCAAACAGATTCGGTTCAATCTGTTTCTATATCTTCAAAGGGGACGATTATACCCTTACTTTCTCTATAAATAGCCCGTCAGGGGCACAAGAGAGAGGATCGCACAGGAGAGAGAGGACTCCACAAGCAGAGACTTCTTCATAACGCATCGTGCGTTCTCTAATTCAGAGACCTTCCAAGAGAAATACTTCTCTTTTCAGGGTGGTGATACCCTAACAACCTCTTTTCCTCAAGGAATCTCCGGAACCAGGCGAGAAGGAATTCCTCACAGAAGTGGTTTTGAGAAGTAGCCAGAGGATTCTACCAATCCTCTATTCTCTGATTCCCGGAACCAGGCGAGAAGGGAATCTCATCGCTCGCATCGTCAAAGGGACAAAGTGGTCGCGCCTGACCAGACTCCTATCGGCACATTTTCCCAGAATCTCTGAGGAGATCTACTTGTAATCTTTTGAGAATACTTGTAATTTAGCTCCTCAAACTTTTTTTTGTAAGTTTTCCCCCTTTGCAAACATAATGGAAAACAAGATGGCGACTCCGCTGGGGACTGTATTCTCCTCTGCTGAGAATCAAGTGTCGCAATGCGACGAACAGACCTTCGGGTCTATCTCTGAATTCAGAAAAGCCGGTGCAGCCAGATCTTCTCTAGCTAAATCTTCAAGCAAAGTCTCTGCGGAGACGGAAAAGGTTCTCTACAAACCTGCCGCAGTTCTCTGGCGCAACAAGGAAACATGCCCGCGGCCCAGATCCTGCACTTTTGAGAACCTTGTTATCCAGATCGATCAAGAAGATTTAAAGAAGTCCTCTCTGGGGGTGGCCTGATGCTTCGAGCACGGAAGCACGGGAAGGTCTTCATGACCAGGTTTCAAATCAGAAACCAGAGGCAGAATTTTGCCAACACCCCGCAGCCCCGCTTGTGGCTATTCAGGTTCCTTGCGAACCTATGCATCCTCTGCCAAACGGATATGGAGGCCTAAACAGAGGTCCTCTGCTGAAACTTCAGGCGTAGCCACGTCAGATCCGCGCCTCTCTTATGAAGAAAAAGGCAAGATGCCCGCCTGCGCCAACAATGCTGCCAACCATAAAGTCAAGACGGCGATCATACCGTCGCCTAGAGCAGCAATGCCTACTGCTAGCCCTGTCTTCACAAGCAAGGCTATTGTACCTCGGCATACTCATCGGGTTTACAGCCGCGAGGCTAGAACCAGAGCACTATGCGGTGCTGATCCTTTCCGCAGGAATAAGGGGAACGATGCGTTGTCCCATATACCAGATTGTTCAGGCCCCTACAGGGCCGACCTGCGAGAATTCTTGGCGGACAAGCGGAGATTGAAGCATTTCCAGACTACTTCCTCCTGTCTTCGACGATGTGACTGCCAATTGGTGATGGTCCATTCTATGCAGTGTCGGTTACGACCGACCCTCGCCACTGCTCCATATCGGCGATCAGTCTTTGATCGACTGTCTGCGCGCGTCCCGATGAGGCATCCCAAAGGAGCGGGCCACCGGATCCAGCCTCTGCATCCGTCAACATGACCGGAAGGGGGCGAGAGCTGCGCGGAAGAAGTCAAGCCTCTGACGACACCCCTTTCGGCTCCCCAGATCCAGATTATAGCCCGGGCTTAGGTGAAGTCTTGGTGTGCGCGAAGAAGGTGTTTTCCGAAGCACCAGATCCAGGGTGGCGATACCCTATAATTATGAGCAGCCTTCCTCCTCGACGGTCCCAACCGTGCCACAACTCAGGCGGTCACCCCAATCATCCGATGGAGAATATGAAGACAGCGGGTATGCCTCTTCAGCAACAGTCAGTTCGGTGCGAACGGACAAAGCATCGGTCAATATGGCCGAAAACGCCAATGACGACCTTCGTCGGCGTTTGGAAGCTCAGGAGCAGACCTCTAGAACTCAGCAAGAGGCCCTGGACAATATTCAACAGATGCTCGCTCAGCTCCTCAGCAACCGGAATGATGATACCGGGAGTAATCATGACGAGGAGGGACATCTCAGCAATGATCCGCCCAAGGCGGAGAGAACTAAGGGAGGCTCTTCCCTGGATGCCGAAGTCCTTAAAGGCCTTCAAGCTCAAATTTCATCCCTGGCTCAGAAGGATGAATTGAAGAAAGTGGGGGTAGTCCGTCCTTACCCACTGGAATGGGATTCGGTGCCATATCCGTCAAAGTTCAAACCACCAACGTTGCATACGTATGATGGTAAGAGCTCGCCCAATCAGCACATCTACTATTTCCGGTCCCAGACCGGTAATGTTCTAAGCAACGACGCCATCATGGCTAGGTTGTTCATCGGCACCTTGAAAGGGGTGGCATTCGACTGGTTCCGAAGCCTTCCTCAGGGCTCTATCAATTCCTGGATCGACCTGGAAACTCGGTTCCTCTCTCGCTTCTATGAGGATGACACCGAAGTGACCATGGACAAGCTCCTTTCCACTGTGCAGAGGAAAGGCGAATCTGTCCGTGAATACATTGAGCGGTTCAGAAATCTATCTCTGATGTGCCCAGCAGGGATGCTTTACCCATGCTTTTACAAACATGCAGACATAACTTCTCGGATCAAGTAGAAGTTCGCATGGGGGCTGTCAAGGCCCACACTTGGAAGGAACTGGTCGAACAAGCTGAGATAGCCGAAAAATCGGCTAAAAAGTTCGAGTCATCCGCCCCTAGAAGCAAATGGGGCGCGAACAACAAAGGGCGCAGCGATCTCCCGCAGTCTTCCCAAGCTAAAGGGAAGGAAATTATGTCCGTCGAGCTGACTGGGGACATGCAGTCAAAGGCCAAGAAGAGCAGCTTCAACAATCAGGAGCCCAAGTTCCCTCCTAAACAGTACTCCTTCAGAGACGACCAGGTGGTCACGATATTCCATCTGCTCCACAAAGGGAATAAGATGAAGTTGCCAGATGCTCGACGCCCTGATGAGATAGGGCGCACAAACGACCCTAAGTACTGCCTCTACCACAGGATGATCCACCATCCTACTGACAAGTGCTATGTTCTCAAGGATAGAATTCAAGCCTTGGTCGACGCCGGAGTCCTCACACTGAAGACGGAGCAGAAGAAAGTCACTGCCAATATGGTGACTATTGAGTTCGGCACTGCCCAGAAGGTCATGGTTCCCGACGGGACCTATTCAGCCCCGGCGCCACGGCTAGAAGTCAAGCATCCTTCAGCCATGACTCAATACAACAAGGGTCTCGTCCCTTTGACATTGGAGACAGGGGAAGTTATGTGGATACACCCTGACCTCGTCCAAGACGTACAGCGGACGTCGAAGGACTCCAGCAAAAGGGCAAGTCCTGCAATGTCATCTCTGTCCTGCCAGATGATGGTATCTTACTTCGGCTTCCCTCAGCGATTCAGAAGAAGAGAAGCATGCCTGTACAGCGCAAGCAGATGCGCCTCAACAGATGGGCACCCGGTCTGGAAAGTCATACCTAAGGCAGTATGACAGAACTACTGACGAGATACAGCAACAAACGGCGTCAGTACCAATGCCGACATCCACTCCAATTCCAGCCAAGGGAAAGGAAAAACCTAAGGAAGTGCGATTCGACCACGTGTTGAAGAAACCGCCAAGCCAAGGGCTAGCCACGCCCTTTCGCTTTGATATATTGGCCCACTTAGCCAATATCCCGGCTCGTATCACAATACACGAGCTTCTTCGTCTCTCTAAAGAGACAAGAGAGGCACTCAGAGATGCGCTAGCCAACTCAGAGTCCTTTCTGACATACATGCCTGAGATTCCTGGTGATGAGATGCGGCTTTTCTGCTCAGAGTGCCATCACGCACAGTCAAAGGTACCTGCCATTACCTTCACGGCGGAAGATATGCTTCTCAAAGACAACAAGCACGATCGACCTCTGTACTATACCGGGTATATCGGTTCAACCTGTATTGAAAGGATACAAGTCGATCCGGGGTCTGCGCTCAGCATCATCCCCAAAGGCTCCTCTACTTCCTTGGCATACCACTGTACAGGTTGTCCGCAACCACCACTACAATATATGGTTTCAACGCCGGAGCAGCCATCCGCTTGGAAAGATTCGGCTTCGCTGCAGAATCGGAAGCCTGAAGTCAGAAGTGACATGCTATGTCATTGACGCGGACACATCATACAACCTGCTACTGGGACGACCATGGATCCATGCCAACTGGATCGTTCCATCCACTCTCCATCAGTGCTTCAAGTATGTTGAGGATGATGCGACAGTACGAACTGTCTTCGCTGAGAAGCAACCCTTCAAGGGGGTGGAAAACTATTTCACAGATGCTCTCCTATATCAAGAGGCTAGTGGAACGCCGGGAGAACCATTGCCAGACAGTGATGAAAGCGGCAATGAGGCGGATTCGGAATCTGAAACGGGCATGCCGGCCATTTCGATTGGCGAACCAATTATAGCATGCTTTAATGATCCCCGATGTAAGATCCCTTCTGACGAGGAAGGCGAATGGATAATTAATGATAATATTTCTTTTGATTATCCTGCGAGCATCGAGTCGATCAAATCCATTATGGATGGCTCTCTTCATATGCCCGTATATGAGTCGAGTGTGGCTAGTACATCCGTGGAAGCCATAGAAGGGGCCACGCTGGTAGTCCCTCCGTCCAAGCAAGGTCAGTCGCCGATAATCTTCGGCAAAGTTCGGCCAGGGAGATCCTCAACTACAGACTCAAGCTCAGAGTCGGATGCTCCACAGTTCTTTCATTACGCGCCATCAGCGCGCCATATCATGAAGAAGATGGGTTACAACCTGAAGCAGGGAGCGGGCCTAAACTTCGGAAAAGGAAGACGCAGCTTGATGCGTAACTCGTCCCAAGAGGGAAACCTGCAAATTACTATGATAGTACGCGCAGGGGGTTGGGTTATGTTACACCCACATCATCAACAACGGTTCAGGACAAAAGCGATGGATCGATCCCATCACAGTCGGCCTCATCCTCCGAATGGGACTCTGATGTCAGCATAGGAAGAATATTCGAAAGCCTCATGACTTCAAGCAGTCAGTTGGAACCCGCAGAGGTTGCCAATGAGGAATCATGGGCCCAGCAATTAAGTCTCCAATGGGAAAAGCGGTTTGAGCTGCGCGAGCCGCCTACCGAAGACAAGGTGATCCAGGTCAACTTGGGTAGTCAAGATCACCCCAAGCCTATTTTCATAAGTGAAAGCTTATCACTCATCGAAAAGGAAGAACTGATAATACTCATAAAAGAGTATATAGATGTTTTCGCCTGGAGCTATGAAGACATGCCCGGACTTGATCCACAGGTCGCTATGCACCGTCTAAACATCAAGCCCGACGTTAAGCCAGTCAAGCAGCAACAACGTCGGTTCCGCCCAAACATCATGGAGGCTATTGAAGCCGAAGTTCATAAGCTCATTGCTTGTGGCTTCATCCGGGAGGAACAACATCCAGATTGGGTGGCTAACATAGTCCCCGTCCTCAAGAAGAATGGGAAAATACGAATCTGCATCGACTACCGTGATCTCAATACGGCCTGTCCAAAGATGAATTCCCATTGCCGATCACCGATGTCATGATCAACAACACATGCGGATTCGAGAGGATGTCTTTCATGGACGGCTTCTCAGGGTACAACCAGGTCAAGATGTATCCTGATGACGAGAAGCATACTTCCTTCCGAACGCCATTGGGGGTATACTGCTACACTGTAATGCCCTTCGGACTGAAGAACGCCGGAGCAACCTACCAGCGGGCAATGAGCATGATCTTCCGCGACCATCTCCGAAAGACGGTGGAATGCTATGTTGACGACATTGCTGTCAAAAGCCGCAGCAAAGATGAACATCTTCGCGATCTGAGAACGATGTTCGACATAATGCGGGCTCATCAGCTGAAAATGAACCCGACGAAATCCTTCTTGGGAGTGTCCAGCGGCAAATTCCTTGGGTTCATTGTCACATCAAAAGGGATCCATCTGGACCCAGACAAAGTCAAAGCCATACAGGACATGCATCCACCGAGGAACCTCAAAGAGCTCCGAGGCTTGCAAGGCAGATTAGCCTACATCAGAAGATTCATAGCAAATCTTTCGGGCCGTTGCCAGCCCTTTACCCGTCTCATGAAAAAGGGTACTGCCTTTATATGGGACCAAGCTTGTCAAGAAGCCTATGAAGACATTAAGAGGTATCTCACAAAACCTCCGGTCTTAGTGGCCCCTACATCAGGGAAACCATTCCTGCTTTATGTAAAAGCCCTGGATTATTCCCTCGGCGCCCTCCTCGCTCAGAAGGACGACAATGGCCATGAGCAGGCCATTTACTATCTGAGTAGAACTCTCATAGGAGCGGAATCTCGGTACAATCCTATTGAGAAGGAGTGTTTAGCTCTCGTCTTCGCTGTCCAGAAGACTCGACATTATTTGGTTGGCCAAACCATACATGTCATCTCCAGGGTGAACCCTTTACGTCTTCTCATGACGAAGCCAGGGTCGTTGAACTCAAGATTGGCTAAATGGGCACTGCTATTGTCCCAATACGACATAACCTTTATCTCTCAAAAGGCGGTTAAAGGTCAAGCCCTTGCAGAGTTCTTGGCTGCGCATCCAGTTCCGGAACATTCAAAACTTCACGAAGACATCCCTGATGAGGTCTTCGAGTCTAATGCAACCTCAGCAGAGGAAGTGTGGCAGATGTTCTTCGACGGAGCATCACGGATGGGCCCCAAAGGCAAGATTATTGCCGGAGTAGGGGTTGTGTTCATCTCCCCACAGGATCATATCCTTCCCAGAGCGTTCTCCTTGACAGAGTCATGCTCTAATAATGTAGCGGAATACAATGCTCTGCTCATGGTCTCCAACTCGCCCACGGAATGGGGGTACGCTATCTTGAAGCTTATGGCGATTCAAAACTGATCATTAGCCAGGTAAAAGGTGAATATGAAGTCCGCCATGAGGACTTGGTGCCTTACTATCATACAGCTATCGAACTGGCTAGCCTATTTGAAGGCTTCTACATCGGGCATGTGTCTCGATCTCAGAATACCAAGGCGGATGCTCTCGCTGCACTAGCGACGTCGCTAGCCTTACCGGCCGACACAGAGTATCACCTCACAGTCGCAACCCGGCATCTCGTATGCTCCAAGCATATGCTAAGGATCCAAGAAGTCCATCATACCTCCGTGAATCTTGAGCCGAGGGATTGGCGCTTCCCCCTCATTGACTACGCTCTGCACGGTTTGCCTCCGGACGATCCCAAAGAAGCGGCGTCCATCAGACGAAGGTCGCTCCGTTTCTACTATGATCCCACTTTGAAGACACTTTACCGTCGTTCCTATGATGGCATCTTTCTCCGTTGCCTTTCTCATTCAGAGGCACAGGAAGTGCTTAAAGAAGCACATGATGGCATTTGCGGAGCTCACCAGCCGGGTCCAAAGCTTAAAGACAGGTTGCACAGACTTGGGTACTACTGGCCGACCATGATGGCCGATGCCACCCAATATGCACGAAGGTGTAAGGCGTGCCAGGTCCATGCAGACTTCATACACCAACCTCGGAGTTGCTCCACCCTACTGTTGCTTCATGGCCATTTGAAGCTTGGGGAATCGATGTCGTAGGGCCAATCAGTCCCTCTTCGGCAAGAGGTCACCGGTTTATCCTGGCAATAACCGATTACTTCTCAAAATGGGCAGAGGCCATACCGTTGGCCGAAGTCAAAACCTCCAATCTGGTTAGCTTCATCAAACACCACGTCATCCATCGATTTGGTGTTCCCAGGTGGATCATCCACGACAATGGTCCTCATTCATAAGCCAAGGATTCTATCGGTTCTGCGATAAATACCGAATTCAGAATGTGGCTTCAACAGCTTACAATCCTGCCGCCAATGGCTTAGCAGAAGCATTCAACAAGACAATCATCAAGCTGCTCAAGAAGTTTGTCTCCTCGAACAAGCGAGATTGGGACGAAAAGCTCGGTGAATGCCTTTGGGCCTACCGGACCACGATCCGGACACCGACAGGCAATACGCCTTTCTCCCTGGTATATGGGTGCGAAGCGGTCATCCCATTGGAAATCCAGGTGCCATCATTACGGGTAGCCTTGACTACTAAGATGACATCAGAAGACAATGATCGCCTGCGTCTTCAAGAGCTCGAAGCCCTGGACGAGAAGCGGCTACAAGCCAGCAACACATCGAGCTATATCAGGCTCGTATGTCAAAGGCCTTCAATAAGAAGGTAAAGCAAAGAGTCTTCCAGAAAGGAGACCTGGTCTTAGCTGTCAGACGACCGATGATCATGACGCACAAGACCAAAGGCAAATTTCAGCCTAAATGGGAAGGACCGTTTGTGATAGAGACGGTCTATTCAAACGGAGCATACCGCCTTACGACTGCAGACGGCGACCTCCTCATGATGCCAATCAATGGCAAATTCTTAAGAAATACTATCCTTAATCAAGGATCTTGCTCTCGATCAAGTTAACATTACACCCTGATCGAGATCCGCGCGTCCGGAATGCGCACAAAGAGAGCCTCTCTCTTTCTCCAAGCATATCAAACCTGCTGGTAGCTGGGGGTTTGCTTAAAATCCCAAGGGACCTGCTTCCATTTGATTCCCTCTCCAAAATCACCTACCAATTCTCATCCATAGAATGGTAGGATCACATATATATTCCGCTGTTACGTTAACATTTAACCTATGACAGCAGCCCTCTCATTTCTCCTCGTGAGAACGAGATCTCCAAAGTCACTTACCAATTCTCATCCATAGAATGGTAGGACCACATATATATCTCGCTGTTACGTTAACATCAAACCTATGACAGTGATTCCCTCGTTTCTCCCCGTGAAAACGAGACTTTTTCCAAACTCCATTGCAATTTTGAGCTTGGTGGCTTCTCAACCAGTTACGTCATTGCGACCTCTGAACTGACAGATAGCCAAGTCTCATCTACCATTGAGCTTAGTGACGTCTCAATTGGTCACGTCATTGCGACCTCTGAACCAGCAGACAGCTAAGTCTCGATCTCGATACTCGTTGACATTTACAAAAGACGAGTACCTCCTATTGATTGCAGCTTGGTGGCTTCTCAACCAGTTACGTCATTGCGACCTCTGAACTGGCAGATAGCCAAGTTTCATCTACCATTGAGCTTAGTGACGTCTCAATTGGTCATGTCATTGCGACCTCTGAACCAGCAGACAGCTAAGTCTCGATCTCGATACTCGTTGACATTTACAAAAGACGAGTACCTCCTATTGATTGCAGCTTGGTGGCTTCTCAACCAGTTACGTCATTGCGACCTCTGAACTGGCAGATAGCCAAGTTTCATCTACCATTGAGCTTAGTGACGTCTCAATTGGTCATGTCATTGCGACCTCTGAACCAGCAGACAGCTAAGTCTCGATCTCGATACTCGTTGACATTTACAAAAGACGAGTACCTCCTATTGATTGCAGCTTGGTGGCTTCTCAACCAGTTACGTCATTGCGACCTCTGAACTGGCAGATAGCCAAGTTTCATCTACCATTGAGCTTAGTGACGTCTCAATTGGCCATGTCATTGCGACCTCTGAACCAGCAGACAGCTAAGTCTCGATCTCGATACTCGTTGACATTTACAAAAGACGAGTATCACCTATTGATTGCAGCTTGGTGGCTTCTCAACCAGTTACGTCATTGCGACCTCTGAACTGGCAGATAGCCAAGTTTCATCTACCATTGAGCTTAGTGACGTCTAAATTGGTCATGTCATTGCGACCTCTGAACCAGCAGACAGCTAGGTCTCGATCCCGAGCCCTGTTGACATTTACAAAAGACAGGTCTCGATACTCGTTGACATTTACAAAAGACGAGTATCACCTATTGATTGAAGCTTGGTGGCTTCTCAACCAGTTACGTCATTGCGACCTCTGAACTGGCAGATAGCCAAGTTTCATCTACCATTGAGCTTAGTGGCGTCTCAATTGGTCATGTCATTGCGACCTCTGAACCAGCAGACAGCTAAGTCTCAATCCCGAGCCCTGTTGACATTTACAAAAGACAGGTCTCGATACTCGTTGACATTTACAAAAGACGAGTATCACCTATTATGAAGCTTGGTAGCTTCTCAACCAGTTACGTCATTGCGACCTCTGAACTGGCAGATAGCCAAGCCTCATCTATCATTGAGCTTAGTGGCGTCTCAATTGGTTACGTCATTGCGACCTCTGAACCAGCAGACAGCTAAGTCTCAATCCCGAGCCCTGTTGACATTTACAAAAGACAGGTCTCGATACTCGTTGACATTTACAAAAGACGAGTATCACCTATTGATTGAAGCTTGGTAGCTTCTCAACCAGTTACGTCATTGCGACCTCTGAACTGGCAGATAGCCAAGTTTCATCTACCATTGAGCCTAGTGGCGTCTCAAATTGGTTATGTCATTGCGACCTCTGAACCAGCAGACAGCTAAGTCTCAATCCCGAGCCCTGTTGACATTTACAAAAGACAGGTCTCGATACTCGTTGACATTTACAAAAGACGAGTATCACCTATTGATTGAAGCTTGGTGGCTTCTCAACCAGTTACGTCATTGCGACCTCTGAACTGGCAGATAGCCAAGCCTCATCTATCATTGAGCTTAGTAGCGTCTCAATTGGTTACGTCATTGCGACCTCTGAACCAGCAGACAGCTAAGTCTCAATCCCGAGCCCTGTTGACATTTACAAAAGACAGGTCTCGATACTCGTTGACATTTACAAAAGACGAGTATCACCTATTGATTGAAGCTTGGTAGCTTCTCAACCAGTTACGTCATTGCGACCTCTGAACTGGCAGATAGCCAAGTTTCATCTACCATTGAGCCTAGTGGCGTCTCAAATTGGTTATGTCATTGCGACCTCTGAACCAGCTGACAGCTAAGTCTCAATCTCGATGCTTGCTGACATTTACAAAAGGCAAGTATCTCCCTTCCTTTTAAGCCCCGCAAAGGGCTAACCTCGAGACTGGCAACGTCCCATTCGGTTATGTTACTGCAACCTCTGAACCAACAGACAGTCATGTCTCATTATCTAAGCAATAGACGACAAAAGAAAATTTTTCTATTAAATCCAAAAGATGGGATACATGGAGGAGCCTATAGGCGTACATGATAAGATCGGATTCGATCTCCGAGCGAAGCTAGCCGCGTCCTCCTGTCATCTTCAGCCTGGGCCAGCGCCTGTGATCTTAGCTCCGCCTCATCGAAGTCCACCGCCTGAGCCAGACGAGCCTCGGTCTCCGCCAAAGTCGCCCTCTGTGATGACTTCCGCTCCGCCAGTTCCTCACTTCGAGCCCTGAGCTGCTTAAGCCGCGTAGACTCTTCATGACGCATCTGTGTAGCCTTCGACAAGAGGAGATTTGCCTTTCGGATCATCTCTTCAGCCCTCTTGATCTTATCTTCAGCGTCAAGAAGAGCACTGTTGGAAGCATCAATTGCACTCCCAACCTCTGCTTCCTCTGCCTCCAAGGACCTCAAGTCAGAGGAGATAGCCTCAACAGCCTCTTGAGCAGCGAGCTGAGCCTCGCGCTTCTGGGCGACAAGACGGGCCAGCCGTTCATCAGCCAAAGACGCTGCGTCGGAACGATGGAAATGGCGCCATTCCTCCACGTCCTTCTCAAGGTCATCTACCAGGAGCTCTAGAGCAGCAGCTTGATGGTACCCCTCAAAGTCCCGGATACACTCAATGCCACGGGAGAGGATCATCTTCAGCTTCGAAAATGGCACAGGCGAGCCCTTCAAGACTAGACCGATAGTCTGCTCCAAACTGTTATAGAAGCTGTCGACCAGATTACCGATAAAGTCATTCTCAGCTTCATCGACCCTTGAGACAACCTCGGAGTAATCTATCAACCCAGTCGACACCGCCACAGAAGAAGAAGCGGGAACATCGACTGCAGCAGGGCAAGCCAAAGGTGACCTCGGCGGAGTCCTCAGCGACACCAGCACGCCAGCCACCGCGGAGGTAGGACTGGCAACCACCTCCTGAGCAGCAGGCTCAACTACCAGCGTCGGGGAGGTAGGGCTCACAATCACCCTCAGTGCCGTATTCGGCAAAACAGTCTGCACCTCACTCGTTGATGTGACTGGAAGTGAGGGTACCTCCGGGACTGCCGCCTCTTCAACTCAGGGCCCTCCGCTGATTTGGGCTGATAAAAAGGCAGGTCGCCATACAGCGCGTCTAACACAGCTGCGTCTGCCCCGGTCGAAGCGCTCATATCGCCCTTTGACCCTTCAGGAAAACCCTCCGCTTCTTTCGAAGCTGATGCGCCTTGGGGACGAATACCTGCAACAAAACCAAGGTCAAAAAGGAGATGCAACAAATAGGCGAGGACCAAGAGATCTTAGTCTTACCGAAGGCCGATGTCACCTCGTCAGCCGCATCAGAATCCAAGGGTCCCATCGGAAAGTTCTTACCAGACTCAACGCGGATAGCCGGCCCACTCGCCGATTCCTCCGCAGACCACCCGGCAGAGCTGGATGCCATAAGACTTCCTCTAGAAGCCTCGGCGCCCGAAGGGCCAATATCGGCCGCATGATCCCCAGACTCCTCCGAGCGAGCAAAGGAACCAGCTGCACTTCCATAAGTAAACAGGGATCGTAGTGCTCCCCTTGCCCTCCAATTGCCTCAGCTCCTGCAACAAAAAGCAAATGATGAGTTATGTAAAGCGCGCTGAAGACATATTAGATGGGACCAATCTTACCAGTAGTCGGTTCAGCAACCGACGGCTCAGCCACTAATAGAGCAGCAGAAGGAGGCGCCGTAGGGAGTTCGCCCTCCACCACAATGGTAGGAGTTTGGCGACGGGGCTTCTTCGCCGACGACTTCCTACGGGATCCACTCCCACGCTTCCTTTTGAAGTGGACCTCAGAGTCCTCTTCCTCCACTTCTTCCACATGCTGTGGGGGAGCTGCTCCCACTACACCAGACCCGGCTTCACGAGCACCAGCTTCGTGGGCATCAGCCCTTGTCTCTGCCTCAAAGCGAGGGCTCCCCGCATCAGAAGCCTCGCTGTCATCTATAGCGATGAACTCCTCTATGCCAGGAACACGGACTCGTTTGCCCTCCATCTTATCAGAAGCCTTCTGCCTCATCCGATGAGAAATTAACCTCACACCCGAACGGTTGACGTTAAACCTAGCAGGTGTAGAGTTCGAAGCCGCATACCATTGGCAGAAACACAGGGTCGTCCATAGGCCGGGATCCCTCAACGGCGTGCGTAGCCACGCTCCAGTGTCATCCGCGGTAAAGAACCGCCAAGCACGAGCCCCATCAATGAGGCTCCCCATGAAAGCCAGGTCCGGATTCGGGTTGCCCACATACAACTGGTCATACCCAAATTGGCGGGCGAACCGGCTCGGGATGTAGGGCTCCATGTAGCAGGTATCCCACTCCGGTACAGCAGATGCGATGGCCGGATACACACCAGCCACTCGAAAACACCCCGACTCATGGGGGACCGACCTGATTCCACATCACGGAATTCCTCGTTGTACCCTGCACCCCGCAGGCGAGGAAAACAGCGGAACAGGCTGTAAGCGTCATAACGACGCACTAACTTACGGGCCTCGGCCACATAAGTTTTCTGCCACAAACAGCCTTCAAAACGACGGAGAAGCGCCGTTTGAACACCCGGTGGAGGCTCCTCCCCAGCTCCAATTAAAGTAGGGCAGTGCAAGGCGAACCACGCCATCAAGTAGGTGTACGGTAAACCTACCCTAGGATTGGGCCCGTCACAAGGCAGGACGGCACCCTTCCCCGCCTTGACACCATCGGCCTGCAGAAAGCCTCCGTCAGAACACGAAGGCCCCTCTGAATACAACACACCATGGCCGGGAGAAGACCCAGACGGTGGCCATGGACCAAGCGAACGGCAGGCAGCAGCACATTCGGGTGAACAATGTCACCCGAAGAAGAAGGCACGACACACTTCTTTAACCAAATGGTCAAGAAGCCAGCCAGCAACGCCTTGCGAGACATAGGCCGACGGGCCTGATGGTGAAAGCTCCGAAGAACATCACCCTTCTCGAAAGGACCATCATCTTCTGTCACGACGATGTCCTTTTCAGCATGCACCTCCATCCTTGCCAAGATGTCCTCTTCAGCAACTCCGCAATGAGCTGCCTCGGGCGCACTAGTCATATCCGGGAACAAGTAGTTCCCCCAGCTCTTCAAGCTCTTCGAGCTACCCTTGCCACCAGTGTGGATGCTGGAACAAATGTGCAGGTGGCACATCAATTCCCGATATGTCTCAAGCAAAGCAGGCTCTTGCTTCTCCAGAGAGCCAACTCCGTCTCACACGGAAAATACTCTTCATATGGAAGAGACCCGAAGGGCAAAGCAGAGATCTCTCGCATCTCATGCAGGGCCATGCCCAATTCACCACCGGGGTGAAGAAAGTCCCCGAGGCTGGGCAGTACAACTCAAGGATGGCGTAGAAGCACGCCACCTTCATCTCAATGCCGTAGCAGGTCGCCCTGACGGCCTCATAGAGGTTCAACCTCTCTAATTCCCCCTCAAAATGATTGAGGATATAATTGGTCAACTCCGCCCACCATGACCTAGGAGGGTGGACCCAACCAGGAGCCCTGAAATCTGTGGCGGGGTAGTTCCCCTCAGCCTCGCAGAACTGAGTACCGAAGGTCGGCGCCGCAGCTGGATTCTCTCCTACTGGAAGGTCCCGCAACACCTTCCCAGGGTATAGCCCTATTATGCTACGAGGAGGGCCCGCCCTCGAATAGCCGGTCTGGAATGTCAACCTCCCGACACTTATAGACTCGGCATTTAGGCTCACGCCCCACGCCATCTTCCGAGCCTGAGTCACGCTCGCGAAGGAAGACAAAGCGAAATGCCGCTTAGTAGACGGGAGATAGAATCTCTCGCCATCCAACTGGAAGATCCACTGGCCTTCGCCGGCCTGCAGCTGGCGATCGGGATCAGGTGCAGCATCCCCGAACATGAAGTCAGGCTTTTTGTAAGCCTGACGGTCGATATCTTCAAACGAAGCCGTAGTCAGGATGCTCCGCATGGCCTGCGGGCCACCGCTCTGAATGAGCGTATCCCGTACAAGGGGGCTCGGCTCACTGAACAAGGAAGCCTGCCCGATGAACTGCAAGCTGATGCTCCCTGCTCGACTGGTTACGCCAAATAGACTGTTCTGGAGGCCGGAGGCGTAATGTACTGCAAAAAAAAAAAAAAAATGAACTATGATTAGTTCACCAATCAAATGGACGCGAAGACATAAAAATTCGCTAAGGCATAGCCTCGCCCAGTAAGCAGGAACAGCGGGATAATAGCTTTGATAAAAAGCTTCGCTTCACAGATAAGACTGCATCTTTGCAGGAACTGGCATAGCCCTAAGGGCTGACGTCATCAAAAGGACTTCATGACCAACAGTCGTCCTTCGTGGCCACGACTGAAGGCACACGACCCATATCCTGTTCCTCAACAGGATGAAGACTGCCCCAAGCAATGGCTTCCTATGGAAGCCCAAGGGAAGAACTGTTCAGTTCTTACTTCCCTGGTGCAAGTAAAATAGGGAAGTTAAGGGAAACGAGTTCCCTGATAAGGACAGATCATATTCGATCGTCCTAATAGCCGAGTATCGACTCCAAAGGATGAAGACCACTCTCTAATCAAATTGGAGAGTCTCTTACCAGCGATTGGTCGCTCAATGAACGGAGGAGGAGGACCCTCCGCTGCAGAAGTCGCTGCTTCCTTTCCCGCTCGTCTCTTGGGCGCCATTGAAGGAATGCAAGAGTGCTCAAAGTACTCTGAAGCAAAGGAGGAAGAAGAAGAGGAAGAGATAGAAAGTTCTCTAAAAATAAAAGGAGATCTTCCCATATTCAGCCCAATCGGGCTTTTATAGGCCAATCAGCGCCTAAATCAAGGCCTCGAAAAAGGGCACATGCCGCCGTTTCGAATTAATTCGAAACAGTGCCCGAAGCGCCTGAGGCGCTTTTCCCAAAGTGCGACGGTTCAACCCCACTAAGGGTTAACTCCGCGCAGGAGCAAAGTGCGGGCTTCGCACAAACCTTCAAAGACTTCGCCAGGAGGTCTACCTTAGCCCGCCAAAGAGGCTGCTGTTTGCGGGACATGCTGGTCTCGCGAAGATCATTCGAAGAAAGGACTATGTCCTTAGCTCCGTGCGCAGTTTAGCCCAGCTATGGCCAGACTCTCGGTGAAAGCAAGCAAATCAGATGATCAGACAATGAACTTTCATTGATTCAAAAGCAAGGGTACATTGATATTACATCGAAGTTGTGTTTCATACAACACACTCAGTTGCCCAACAAAGATCTTTTGAGGCATACAAGCGGTTTTATCTGCTACCAAGCCAGATCAACGGGACAGGAAAGGCCTTCCTCCTGCACAAGGCCGTAATCCTTCGCACATGAGCAGATGGTGCCGCGAGGACACGGTCATTTTCTCCACAAAATGGCAGATCTTACCAGGCCATTTTTGTTGAAGCCTGGCAATAAAAGCTTATCGCCGCCAACACGTCAGATCACCTATAATGGGAACTAGTTTTGATGCTAGTGATCTGACGGGTGTGAGGCCCACTCCCATGAAGTGGATCGTCCCCGACGAAGGCCACCAAAGTTGAAAGTCGGCAGCCAGCCTCACCTCAGATCGAATCATCTCGGATAAGAGGCTGCCAACAGCCCCTGGGACGCGCATCCGCTGCCCCGAATTGTTCCTCCTGCTTAAAAGTAAAGCTTCAACCGGGGAAGCATAAGGCAATTTATGGCTTCTTCCATCAAGTCACCAGACTGGCAAGCATAGCTCGCTGCAAGGCAATTGAAGCAAGTTAGCAGTTAAGCACAGAAAGAGCTGCAAAAACATTAAGTCAGATTCTTCAGCGGCAAAGCAATCCGACTTCAGCAGAGGACAAGTTCCACCTGCACAGCAACCATGGGCTGGCTCAGCAAACGCCAAGTCCTAGCCTCGCCTATACGGCAAAGTCAGACTGATCTTGTGAAGGACAGTCTCAACCTCGCCAATATGGTAAGACTGGCTCAACTATTGAAGAAGCCAAGTCCCAAGTCCTGCCTGCGCAGCGGACTTAACAAGCAATGGTCTTTCTGATCAGATCAAGATGATGGTTTCGCAGAAAGCCGTGATGAGATCCTTCTCTGCAGCAGCCAATTGCAAGATGAAGAACAAGGGAAGCTAATCTCTGAAGCGAGCTGCCAAAGCTAAATCAAGGGAGATGAGTTCCCTAAAAAGCGGTGAAGTCTTTGAATGATCAAGACTTACTGGTCCTTGGCCGGTTAGACAACCAGGGTGGGCTTTCCCCACTAATTCTGAGATCTGAGTATCTCTCACAACCAAGAGAAGGGAAGAAGAAAGGCAAGGCACTTCTCTTCAGAGGACCTCGAGTGTCCTATTTATAGGCCCCATGGCCTGAGCACAACCACCTCAAGCGTGGAAGCACGAGCGCACTTAAGGCATTGATTGCGCCTTGATGACAGGGACGGTTCCCATTGGAACCGTACAAGGGAAGAAAACGTCTCCCTCATAAAAGGCACTTATGGCGCCTTGAATAAAGGGAATATCCTCCCTTGGAAACATGCAAATCGGAGAACATCTCTCTCGATTGGCGCGAAAGAAGGAATGATCCTCCTCGTAACCGCCCCACGGCAGTTGGCTTTGAAAAAGCAACAGGAGTTCCAAAGCGAACTTATTTCTTGAAAGCCCAGATGCGGAGCTACCCCGACGCGAAGCTATTCGCGAACCAGTGCAAACTCTTCGGCGAATTCATCCCAAGGCAGGATTGAAGGCGAAGCTGAACTCAACCATCATGGCGACGTTCATACTCCACATACCATCACAGCAGTTCAAAGTATTTCGGAGTCTGAGCTATTACAGACTCTCGAAAACTTTGAAGGGGGTCTTATTGACACTTAAAAAAGACAAGATTCTCATTGGTCCGAACGATGTCTAAACTTGTTGACATTTACAAAAGACAAGGGACAGACGAGCTGAAGACCAGTTTTTCACCCAACTCCAAGGACGAGGAAGCGGTTTGGACTCCACTGATCCAGCAAGCAGAACAGTGAACCCGGATTGTTTCTAAACAGACCTCAGCAGGTCTAAAATGCTAGCATTTAGCATTACATTAGCCCAAAGAGATAGCCTCGTTTGAGAGGCTAACATCATCCAGAGCATCGCCAGGAAGCTAACTGACAGCTTCGCCGAAAAGCCTCTTTTCGGACTTCGCCAGGAATTGCCTCTAGCTCCGCTATGAGCTTCAAAGCGGGCAGCTCCGCCATCAGCCTGCTATGGTCAACCTTTGACTAATCAAAATCTCCTGATGAGATCGGATTCAATCTAATCAAATCCAATCAGGATTCAATATGGCAGGTGATTGCCGCAATCTCTTGACTCTCTTGAAACGAGTAAGTGGATCAGGGAGAATCTCCTAACAATATGGAAAGGATCATAACACATCGGAAAGATCAACCGACTTGCCATTTTCTAGCTCCGCGGAAGCTATTATAGCCTCGCAGCAAGGCTACTTTCCAGATTCAAACAGATTCGGTTCAATCTGTTTCTATATCTTCAAAGGGGACGATTATACCCTTACTTTCTCTATAAATAGCCCGTCAGGGGCACAAGAGAGAGGATCGCACAGGAGAGAGAGGACTCCACAAGCAGAGACTTCTTCATAACGCATCGTGCGTTCTCTAATTCAGAGACCTTCCAAGAGAAATACTTCTCTTTTCAGGGTGGTGATACACTAACAACCTCTTTTCCTCAAGGAATCTCCGGAATCAGGCGAGAAGGAATTCCTCACAGAAGTGGTTTTGAGAAGTAGCCAGAGGATTCTACCAATCCTCTATTCTCTGATTCCCGGAACCAGGCGAGAAGGGAATCTCATCGCTCGCATCGTCAAGGGACAAAGTGGTCGCGCGCTGACCAGACTCCTATCGGCACATTTTCCCAGAATCTCTGAGGAGATCTACTTGTAATCTTTTGAGAATACTTGTAATTTAGCTCCTCAAACTTTTTTTTGTAAGTTTTCCCCCTTTGCAAACATAATGGAAAACAGATATGCTCAAGTGCACAACACACACAAGATTTATGTTTTGGATTTGACTTTCATGAATAGATTGATCAAAACAAGTTTACATGTTTTATATTATAGTAGATGTATTCTAGTTATACATACATGCTTTAACTTGCTAGACAAACTTATTTTGATATTCCTATTCATGTGTTGAAAAATCATGTTTCATAAAAATACAAGTTGTGATTTTTGATAAAATTGGCAAGACACAAAAATAAATTGATATGATTGATATATGTCTTGAAATTTTTATCACTAATTTATGTTTCAATATAAAATGTTAAAACAAGTTTTACAGAATTTTCAGAAAAGATAAAAGATTTTTCAAAAATATTTTAACATGTTTTCTGACCCAAGTTTGTGCTGACAGGCCAGGTCGGTCGACCAGGACAGTCGACCGCACCATGGTCCGGTCGACCCCAAGGGTCGACCGACGTGCACAGACTTGTGCACGTCTGGCAGACACAAACTCGGTCGACCGTACGGGTCGACCGGGTCTGAGAGCTCTGCTCTCTGTTAGTTTGGGTCGACCGGGCGGTCGACCGGGTTTGCCCAACGGTCACATTTTTGACCGTTGGCGGTCGACCGTCAAGCCTGTCAGGCTGTCACATCAGCCTAACGGCTAGTTTTCTGATGGGCCTATATAAACCCCATCTCTTTGGAGATTTTGGCTAGGTTTTCACAAGAGAAAAATTGCTGTTTCCCTATTGTTTAAAACAAGTTTTCAAAAGAGTTTTTGGGCTTTAATCTTCTAATCTTATTTGTTTTAGGTTTTTTGGAAAAATCAAAGAAAATAGGAATTTGGGATATTTGTATTGGCTTTCATTCTCTATCTTTTACAAGAGTTTTCCCAAGCATTTTCTTTGAGTTTCTTGTTTTCCAAACACCTAGTTTTTCACACTTGAGCTATCACCTATCCTATTCTATTAGGATCATTTGTTTTGTGAAAAAGAGAAAAGAAAGAGAGATTGTTTGAGGTTGTGAAAACTCCAAGTTGTACACCCTTGCTTTTATTGTATCCCTCTTTGGTAGAGGTTGATCGGGTGATTGGTTTGCTCCCTCTTGTGTGAGGTGGAGCTTGGTGGTTGTAACCCTCTTAGGTAGAGGTGTTTGTTGTATTGGCTACGGGCCTACCCCTCGGTTGTGAGGTGGTTGTTTGAGAGAGGAGTTTGGTACTCCTATTGTTGTAACAAATCCTCTTCGATAGAGGTTCCCTCGGTGGGAGATAGTAGATTGGAAATCCTACACGGTGGTGTAGGCGGGGATGTAGAGCTAGGGGCTCGAACCTCGAAACATATCTGTCTTAGCGTTTGATCCATTGTCTCTCTAACTCTCTCTCTTTATATTGTGCAAAGCATCATTCATATCATCATATCATATTTGCTTGTGTTGAGCATTGATTCATATTTCCATATCTATTGTATGCTTGTGTGTGTGCCTCACTTGTACTTAATCAACAAGAGCTTCACATAGCACCTCAACCCATATCTAGGGGAATCAAGAGGAGTTAGTCCAGAGCCCTTCACGGGGAATTCGGCTACACTTGTTGATTGTACTAAGTGTGTTGCAAGAATTGTTTTAAGCTTCCGCATTTAGCGCACTTAGTTTTGCATTTAGTTCTACATTAGCACTTACACCTATTCACCCCCCCTCTAGGTGTTTTTTCAGTATACATATAGCGGGCACTGGCTTTTACCATAATGGTATATCTTCCAAAAATTATCGAAGCCATTCTGCTTCTTCTCCGGCCTTATCTAAGGCTATGAATTCTGATTCCATAGTGGAACGAGTAATACATGTTTGCTTAGAAGATTTCCAAGATACCTCTGCTCCTCCTAGAGTAAATACGTATCCGCTAGTTGATTTTGATTCCTCAGAATCTGCAATCCAATTAGCATCACTGTATCCTTCAAGTACAGGTGGATACTGTCCATATCTCAAGGCATATTCTTTGGTTTGTGATACGTAACCTAATACTCGTAGTAGAGCGGTCCAATGTTGATCACTAGGATTGCTAGTGTATCTGCTTAACTTGCTTACAGCGTAAGCAATATCGGGTCTAGTGCAATTCATCAAATACATTAGACTTCCGATAATCTAAGAATACTCAACTGGCGTATTCCAGTTCCTGTATTCTTATGAAGGTGGACGTGTGGGAGAAAGGGATTTGTATTCTCCTTTATCCCATGATTCTTGAATCTTTCTATCATCTTATCCACGTAATGGATTGAGATAGACTGATTCAATCTGGTGTTCTGGTGATTTTAATTCCTAAAATTACATCAGCAACCCCCAGATCCTTCATGTTAAAACTGTTGGATAACATTCTTTTAGTGGACTTAATAATTCAATATTAGTCCCAAGTATCAACATGTCGTCTACATAAAGACAAACAATGATACATGCATTTCCAACTGTTTTCGTGTAAACACACTTATCGCATTCATTGATAGTGAATCCATCTTTGATCATGACACTATCAATTTCTCATGCCACTGTTTTGGAGCCTGCTTTAGACCGTATAAGGATTTTACCAATTTACACACTTTGTGTTCTTGACCCTTGACTATAAATCCTTCAGGTTGCTCCATATATATTTCTTCATTTAATTCACCATTTAAGAATGCAGTATTGACATCCATTTGATGGATATCTAAGTTATATAATACTGCAATTGCAATCAACATCCGAATGGATGTTATTCTTGTTACTGGTGAATAAGTATCGAAATAGTCAAGTCCTTCTTTTTGTCGATAACCCTTGGCTACTATCTAGCCTTGTACTTATCGATAGATCCTTCGGGTTTTAATTTTCTTTTGAAAATTCACTTACACCCAATTGGTTTACTACGAGGAGGCAAGTTTGCCAATTCTCAAGTATTATTGCTTAGTATGGATTCTATTTCGCTATTTATAGCTTCTTTCCACATTTGTATTTCTGGGGTTGACATAGCCTCTTTAAATGTTTGAGGCTCGCTTTCAATAGCGTATGCTATGAAATCTGGACCAAAAGATTTTTAGATTTTAGATCTCTGACTTCTTCTTGGTTCAATTTCCGCATTAACAATCGGTTCCTCGGGGCTTTCGTCCCTGAACGCCATCTCATGTGTTCTTTTCCCAGAAGTCTTATCTGCTTCCCGTTTATATGGAAAAAATGTCTTCAAAGAACACAGCATCTCTAGATTCGATAATCATGTTTACATGAATATCTGGCATTTCTGATTTATGAACCAAAAAATCTGTGGGCACTACTATTCAAGGCGTAGCCTATGAATATGCAGTCCATGGTTTTTGCTCCCAACTTAGTCTTTTTAAGTAATGGTGATAGCACCTTTGCAAGGCACCCCACATTTTGAGGTAATGATAGGAAGGCGTCATTTCATGCCATAACTCAAATGGTGTAAGACCAAGTTTCTTGTGGGGTACTCTGTTTAGAATATAATTTGCAGTTAACAGAGCTTCCCCCCACAAGTTCTGCGGAGCTCCAGAACTTACGAGCATAGAATTGACCATCTCCTTCAAAATTCTGTTCTTCCGTTCAGCAATTCCATTTTGCTGTGGAGTATATGGTGCTGTAGTTTGATGGATTATACCAATTTAGCACATAACTCACTAAAATCATTTGATTCATATTCTCCGCCTCTATCGGATTTTAGAATCTTGATATTCTTGTTGAGTTGATTCTCAACTTCGTCTTTATATGTTATAAACATATTTATTGCCTCATCCTTACTGTTTAAAAGATACACATAACAGTATCTTGTACAGTCATCAATAAAAGTAATAAAATACTTTTTACCGCCTCTAGTTGGCATAAACTTCAAGTCACACAGATCCCTATGAATTAACCCTAAAGGTTCTATATTTCGATCAATGAGTGAAATGAATTTTTCGCCAACTTGGCCTCAACACAAATCTCACACTTGCGAATTTCTTCCAAGTTGAGTTTAGAAATATATCCTAGATTAGACAAATTCTTTAATGACTTGTAATTTACATGCCCTAATCTAGCATGCCATAAAATATGAGACTCAAGCAAATAAATAGAAGATTTTCCTCTATTTATAAGCTTCGAATACAAATACACAGACTTTTTATCTACCACTGCAACATTGGTTTTAAAAAGTACATCAACAAGATAACCCTTTACCACATACATCCCTCCCTTAGTAAGTACAAATTTATCTGATTCAAAAACCATTCTAAATCCTTTCTTACTAAGTATTGATCCAGAGATCAGATTCTTGCGGATATCTGGAATATGTAGCACATCGTTCAGAGTAAACTCTTTCCCGATGTCCACTTCAGGATGACCTTGTCTTTTCCTTCAACTTTGAGACGGCTGAATTTCTCATGAATAGTTGCTCATCTTGCTCCAGTTTTTGATATTCAGAGAATAATAATTTCTCATAGCAGATGTGCCGAGTAGCCCCAGTGTCTACCCACCAATCCTTATTATTGGTTGTCAGATTCACTTCTGACACCACAGCTGAAAGGTTTGACGACGCATGGTCGGTCTAGTTTGCCTGTGGATGGTTCTTCTTGTTCTTTTTGAGACGGCTGCGACATTCATTTGCCTTATGCCCTTCTTTGTTGCAGATGTAGCAGGTTCCCTTGAAGCGCATGTTCTTGCCTTCTTGGACCTTGCCTTTGTACCCCTGGGAAGTCTTCTTCCGCTTAAGCCTTTGGAAGTAGACGCTTTCCCCTTTGAGTCTTCGATCACATTGGCTTTTACTTCATAGGAGTTCTTACTGTCATTTTTCTCGGATTTTCGGTTGTCCTCCTCGATTCGAAGCCTCACAATGAGATCTTCCAACTTAGCTCCTTTCGCTTGTGCTTCAGACAGTTCTTGAAATCTCTCCCGCTGGTGGGAGTTTCTCCACGATAGTAGCAACCTGAAAGGTTTCAGGTAGAATCATACCTTCGGCTTCTATCTCGTGCAAGATAAGTTGGAACTCTTGCACCTGACTGATTACAGTCTTGCTGTCCACCATTTTGTACTCCAGAAATCGTCCTACGACGAACTTCTTAGTACCAGCATCCTCAGTCTTGTACTTCTTGTCAAGACTGGCCCATAACTTCTTTGTCGTTGTGATGGGACTGTAGACATTATAAAGAGAGTCATCCAGTCCATTTAAAATATAATTTCGGCAAAGGAAGTCACATTGAGTCCATGCATCAGTTCCGGGCTCTGGTGGATCTTCTTGCAGGAATCTGGCCAGATGAAGAGTGGTCAAGTAGAAGACCATCTTCTGTTGCCACCTCTTGAATTCTGTGACGTCAAATTTTCCTGGCTTTCTCCGGCTTCGGGTTAGGAAGTGGAGTAGGCATCAAAGCTTGTAACTGCATGTTTGGTGCCTTACTAGAGCTATCTTGATTAGTCTCAGACATTTTCTACAAATTCAAGCAGAATAGAAGTAAGAAACTTCAATATCCTAATTGTCTTAAAATTGTTAGTTTCTGGAATCAATCTGACAACTAATCAATATCACTGAAATATCAACAATCTAATTGGCCAGGTCGGTAAATATCAGGTGGGAGGTTTTCCGTTCAATAGAACGTTCCTTAATTTAAGAACCACATTTCAATTTCCTTCCTTGGTTAAACACCAATTAGACTGATATAAATCAGTCTCAATATACTGAATATCAGTATATCCCATGTATAAAGAAATTAATTCACTTATACAGTACTTGGAGTGAGGTACGCTTAGAGCGAATCTCCTTAAGACAATTATGTCCCCCGCACCGGTGCTAACGGGTTACTGGACGCTGGTCTCCCAAGATACAACACTCCTTCACGGTATTTGAATAGCACTACCAAATCACCGTACGGTCGAACCATAGTTAACCAGTACCTTCACAGGATTATTGAAGCAACGGGATAAAGATAAAATTCTATTAAGAATTTGTTGAATTTTCTGAGCCCTCTTTCAGAATGAATTTTTGCAGAATCTCTTTTGGAAGTCGCTTCGGAAACTGAATTTCTCACTTCTCGTTGGAAGTTACTTCAGAACTTCACTTCCCAGTTCAGAACGCAGAACTTCACTTCCAGTTCAGAACACAGAGAGAGAGAGTTTTCGTTTTTTGTGTCTTAGAATGAGAGAACGGAGCGTTACCAGTTCAGAACGCAGAACTTCACTTCCAGTTCAGAACACAGAGAGAGAGAGTTTTCGTTTTTTGTGTCTTAGAATGAGAGAACGGAGCGTTACCAGTTCAGAACGCAGAACTTCACTTCCAGTTCAGAACACACAGAGAGAGAGAGAGTTTTCGTTTTTTGTGTCTTAGAATGAGAGAACGGAGCGTTACCAGTTCAGAACGCAGAACTTCACTTTCAGTTCAGAACACAGAGAGAGAGAGAGTTTTCGTTTTTTGTGTCTTAGAATGAGAGAACGTAGCGTTATTTATAGCGTTCCGGGAGGGGCAGATTGGTCCGAACCCATCAACAGTTGCAACGGTGCAACGGTTCGGTTCAACCGTCGCAACCGTCCAACCGCCGCGACGGTTTACAGACAGCCGTTGGCGGGGTGGTTTGGATCCAGATAGCGGAGCGGGTCCGGTGGCGGGGCGGGTATGCTTGCAACCTATACCCGTGAGACCTGATTCAAAAAGAATCAGGCCGGGTAGGGAACCCGGACCCGGACCCGAGCCCGAGCCCGGCCTGGCACCGGCGCCGGCTGCCGCCGGCAGCGACGGCGCGCGCGCATGTGCGGGCATGGTTCCCTCCCAATCGCGCGCGAAAACTCCAAGTACCCAAAGGGCACGCCCTTTGTTCTCAATTTTCTCTATTTAAACACTACGAACTTCCATCCCATGGCCAATGTGGGACTAAATGCTTTTAGCTACATTTAGTCCCGTTTTGGCTTTGAATTAGGCAATCTTTAGACTTGAATATCTCATTCATTTGAAGTCGGAATTGAATACGTGAATATACCACGTTCATCCCAATGGAAGGAGAATACACTCCAACCATCATCCAATTGATTCGATCAACGGATCTCGCCGTATTCAATTCAAAGATTCACATATATATTCTTCATATTCCAACATTAAATATTCAGATTAAGATTAAATGATCGGATCGAGATTTATATGTCTAAAGTCATAGATCTAGGAAATATGCTAGTTTCGGTCATTTTATTTTCTGTCTACTTGATACACGGATAAGAAAATTATAAAACACTTAATTTTTAATTTTTTAATTACTTTAAATTATTAAATCACTTTTAACAGAGTGAATCTTATAGCATTGAATTTGAGTGGAAATGACTCATGCTCAAATCCTTCCGGAAGTAACTAAGTCTATCTTTGTGGAAATCTATACTACACAAAAATTAAGGAGGATATACTTATAAATGTTGTTTGCTCGTGCACGGGTATATATGAACATTTTTAAAAATTAAGCGGGTTTATTATTAAACACGCGCCAGAATAATAAATAATTGCGGAACTCTATCATCTTTTATAGCACACACCACTTTGTAAGTCAAAATAGTAGTGAAATCCTATAATTTTATATGAAATTTCTTTTGAATACTGTTGGATATTCTGCTTAATAAGATCAATCTGACAACTAATCAAGATCACTGAGATATCAACAATCTAATTGGCCAGGTCGGCAAATATCAGGTGGGAGGTTTTCCGTTCAATAGAACGTTCCTTAATTTAAGAACCACCTTTCAATTTCCTTCCTTGGTTTAAGCACCAATTAGACTGAATCCAAGTCAGTCTCGATATACTGTAAAGTATATCCCCTGTATAAAGGACTTAATCCACTTATACAGTATCACTTAGACTGAATCTAAGTCAATCTCGATATACTGTAAAAGTATATCCCCTGTATAAAGGACTTAATCCACTTATACAGTATTTGAAGTGAGGTACGCTTAGAGCGAATCTCCTTAAGACAATTACGTCCCCCGCACCGGTGCTAACGGGATAATGGACGCTGGTCTCCCAAGATACAACACTTCTTCACGGTATTTGGATAGCACTACCAAATCACCGTACGGTCGAACCGTAGTCAACCAGTACCTACACAGGATTAGCAAAGCAGCGGTATAATGACAAATTTCAAATGAATATTTGTCTTACTCTTCTGGAGGAGCACCCACTGTTGAGGACGATGGAAGGTAGAAGAATATCTTTCTTCAGAAGTACCAGATTCAGACAACAATTCTTATAAAAGAATATGTTGAATTTTCTGATTCCTCTTTCAGAAACAATTTTGCAGAATCTCCGTTGGAAGTCGCTTCGGAAACCGAGTTACGGATTTCCCACTTCCCGTTTGGAAGTCACTCCAGAACTCCCTTTTGGAGTCGCTTCACTTCAGAACTATACTTTGCAATTCAGAATGCAAAACTTAATTTGCAATTCAGAATTCAGAGAGAGAAGAGAAGATTGGTGTTGTTGTTGGTGTGTTTCCAATTGAGAATCCGGAGCACTATTTATAGCGCTCTAGGAGGGGCCAACGGGTCTGAACCCAACGAAAGGTTGCAACCTTTCGACCCAACAGTCACAACTGTTGGCTGCCCAACTGACGCACCCAACAGTCACAACTGTTGGCAGTCCAACAGTCGTAACTGTTGGCATTCCAACAGTTTAGGCCCATTTAGACTTTGAATTAGGCAATCTTTAGACTTGAATATCTCATTCATTCGAAGTCGGAATTGAACATGTGATATACCACGTTCATCCCCAATGGAAGGAGAACACACTCCAACCATCATCCAATTGATTCGATCAACGGATCTCGCCATAATTCAACTCAAAGATTCACATTCATATTCTTCAATTCCAACAATCCCCCACAATGAATGGAGAATTCAAGGAAATGACACACAAAGAGACTGACTCTATTGTGAAAGGTACTTGAGAAAAGAAACTGCATAAGGATAGGTGAACTAGGTCTTGAACCTTCCATAGCGAAAGCTTATCGGACTTACTGGCTAATCAGTGAACTAGGTCTTGAAACTGTTAGCCGTTATGTTAAGCTAGGGGTGGCAATTGGGTCGGGTCGGGTCGACCCGCCCAATTACTGCTCGACCCATATAATAATCGGGTCGGGTCGACCCGACCCGTTTATTATATGGGTCAAATTCAGACCCAGACCCGACCCAGACTTAATCGGGTCGACCCGACCCGACCCATTTGACCCGATTATTAAGCTTTAAATACAATTTCTTTACGCTATTTTACTAAATTGTGTGGTGATATGGTTGGTCATCACACTAAACTCATACACTAGAGGTCATATGTTTGAAATTGGGCTCACACATACTTTTTGACAATTTAATTTAGGTCAAGGAAGAGGAGGCGGTGGCGGCGGTTGAGGAGATCGAAGGGGAGGAGGCCGAGGAGGGAGAGAATACTTGGGTCTGGCGGGTCAGCGGGTCTGGCGGTTCGGGTCGACCCGACCCATTTAATAATCGGGTCAGATGGGTCGACCCGATTACGACCCAACCCAATTAGCCCAAACCCATACCCGCTATATCAGAGCCTAGGTTCATACCTGGTGTGGGTAACCACCTGGGTCATGCTCGGGCTCGTACCAACAGTACAATCAGGTTCAGATTACTGATCTGTATCTGAATTTGGGGATTCCAGCAACGAGTACAAGAATACCATGATCTTGACAAATCATTCCTTGACTCATTTGTATTCCTTCTTTCCTTCCAGTTGTCAACCAGAAACTCAGATTTCTTTCTCACCTTACTTGCATCGTCTTGCTTCTCATCCGTTAGGATTAGTTCCCTACCCTACTCCTCCATCCGAGTTCCTTATAGATATCAGAGTGCGCAGCGGAAGTGTCGTGGACCCGTCATTTTTCGGTCTTGGGGTTGAAAATCTTATTTTCACACCTGATTGAAATTGCGAGGACGCAATTTTTGTAAGGTGGGGAGAAATGTAACACCCTGCTCCCCGGTGTACGTATAACCGTGTCTGTACGCGATACGACGTACAAATTTGATTTGACCTCTGTAGTATTCCGATTGACCTGATTTCAGTTTCAAAAATCATTTCCTAATATTGTAAATTTTCAGAATTTTCTGGAATTTTTCTGGATTATTTTGGAAAATATCCGTTGTCGGTGTCGACCGATACCGATAACCAGCCTTCCGATTTTATTTCACAAACGGAGTAGAATTTTGAGAATCGGCCTTCACCCTGTGCCTTAGAATTGTATTATCTACGTTCGGGTAGTTTTGGGGATTTTTCTGAATTTATCGAAAATCCGGGCAAAACCGGTGTCGCCCGTATCGGCTACAGCTTCTGAGATTTTTAATTTGCAAACCGGATTGAGTTTCGACAAACCGTTTTCATATTATGTCTCAGCGTAATTTTCTCTATTTTCTGTAATTTTTGGGTACCGTTCGGAGCTAGTCAAATTTTTGACCAAATAAAATAATATTATTTTAATAATTAAAACCCTTCTTTTCTTTTCTTTCTCTTTTTCTTTCTTCCTTCTTCTCCAAGTTCTTCTTCCACCGCCTTTGACCAGCGAGCCCTCCACCGCCTCTTCTCTCTCTCTCCTTTTAATTTAAAATCTCTCTCTCTAATTAGCAAAAATCCCTCCCTCTCTATTTCTCTCTCTCTCTCTAATTAGAGAGATGAATCAATCTCTCTCTCCTCACTCTCTCTCTAACGTCTCTCCCTCTCTCTGCGCAACCCAACCCGGGGAGAAATCCAACCAGGCCGGCGGCCGTCGCCGCAGGCCGTCGCCACCGCCGGCCGCCGCAACCCCGCAGGCCACCCTTCTCCCCTCCTCCTCTTCTTTCTTCTTCTTTTCCTTCCCCTTTCTTTCCTCTGTTTTTCCTTCTCCCTCACCTCTCTCTCTCACTCTCCTCGACCAGACCGACCGCCGGCGGCCAGGCCCGCCGCCGGCGAGCTCCTCCACCGCCGGCCAGCGGCGCTGGCGGCCACGGGTGCGCAGCAGCAGCAGCACCTCTGCTGCTGCTGCTGGTGAGTGTGTTTGCTGTGTGTGTGTGTGTGTTTGGCTGTGTGTTGTGTGTGTGGTGTGTGTTGTGTGTTGTGTGTTGTGTGTGAGTGGTGTGTGTGTGTGGGTGGGTGTGTGTGTTGGGTGTTGGGTGTTGTGTGTGTGTACGTGTGTGTGTGAGTGTGTGTGTGAGTGTGAGAGTGTGCTGTGTGTGTATGTGTGTGTGAGTGTAAGTGTGTTGTGTGTGTGTTGTTGGGTTCGGGTTCACCTCCGAACCCACTAGAGTCCTATGGTTACCTTGAAACCCGTTACCCACTAAGCCCTACCCATTAACCCACTAACCCAATTCCACTTAAGTCATTGGGTTTGGATATCAGATCTACACTCGACCCGTTATGAGCCAAACCCGCTTCCGAAACCCATTACAGGTAATGTTACAGAAAACCCCCTTATACAATTTAGTATTTGCATTTAATATTTTATTTACATATTTACCCTATTTGTTATGATTTAGTATTCGGGCGATATCGGGAGCATCCGGACTCCGATTGAGGTGATTCTGGATCCGTTGCGATCGTGGGAACGAGAGCTACAGTCCAGTAGCCAGTTTGTGAGTGTTTTATTTTATAAATTATCTTTTTAGTCTATTAATTGCACTTGGTTGTCTTCTTGATATAAAACATGATCCGGTAAATCTTAATTGGTAAACAATATTAAAACACTGTAATAAACACGGTATTTAGTAAATGCCTGACTGATCTCGAGTATGTCTTGTTCATGTACCATTGACACGCGGCCCACCATAGCCCCATAGGCTTGAACCCTATTATGTCATGCATCATGTCACAGTTACCTTACATACCGCTCTACAGGTACACTGGGACACTACACCGACACTATACACGAATGCGAGACACTGTTATTTCCTGCACTAATATCATCCTTACATGGCTACCATAGGTCAATAGACGGACATGATATTATTCTATACACGGACCACTGTTAGGAACATATACTAGTGATACATCGATATATTGCTACACATATAGGTTCTACTGATACACGGATATAACCACGCACGAACTATTGCATTTCATATTAGCATGATCATCGTACACATTTATGTTATGTTTACATATTATGGTTACACATGCCTGTATGGTTTCTCTATTCTTGTCATATGGATCCTCATTCATGCTACATGTATTATTGTTCCATTCTTGACATATGGATCCCGTTCATGTTACATGTATTATTTTCATGTTACTGTATTCAGGTTATATGATTGCTTCATGTTATGATATGGATATACTCAATACTGGACATGAGAGCTGTTGATATGCGATATGTGGAATACCACATCTATTGTTCATGTTACATTGTTCGTGGTATATTGTTCCCGTGATATTGTTCCCGTTTTCGGGTATATTGTTCTCGTTATATTGTTCTACGCTATCAACAGAGCTCAAGTCCAGTTAACATGTTACCGTATCATGTACAGTGGTTGTCTTGTTACATTGTATACTTGATATAACAGATCATAATGATAACTGGGGTTTGGGGGAGACTTGACGGTTGATTAGATCATATCGGGTGATGTACTGGATCCATATTGTTTTCCCACTGCAGGGGACGGTAGGAGGGCTGCCTACCAATTGCTCCATGAGCTCTTGTTAATTGATTCATGCTCCCCTCTTAGCGGAGGGCCCTGGTCCTGGCAGCCAGGGGCTTGTTTTAAGGCCGTGATCCCGGGTATGCACGGGATACATCCACCCGATAAGAACTCTTCGACCATGGGTTTCCAATTAACATAATAAAACAGTATACACAATAGTGACGTCGGGAACACTTGTTATTTGGTTGCTCTCTCGTTTGGATAATGGTACCCGTAGGCCATGTCCGGATGGGTTCGACTGGGGTGCGGGCTTCAGTATGAACCGCCAGTGGTATGGGACACTGGAAGAGAGTAATTAAAATATCAGGTGGTACTGATCGCTACTATTGTATAAATAACATGACTTGCCTGATACATGTTTACTACTTGTTTCTGTTCCTTGTCTGATACATGTTTCCTATTGTATAGTGGTACTTCTTATGGTACATGCTCATTTATCTGAGATCATGTTATATGTTTAGTTGTTACTTTACCCGATACATGTACTCTTTCTGTAGTGGCATACTATTTGTGCATATGTGCATATATTCTATCTTCTGTATACCTTGCATACATCATTACTGTCTGTGCACTACATTGTATACCCGTTAGGTAGCATATGCCCACCTGCATGTCATATTGCATATGTCCACCTGCATGTGCACTGCTATCACGTCACCACTAGACAACATAATGTATGATACAAACCGACCATAGATATGATCAGATGATACCCGGCTATGTAGTGATGGTATTAAAGGATAACCTGCTTATATATTTCTACTGCTTCCATGTCTCTATATTTCTATTGTTTATGCTATGCTTATTATATGGTATACAACATTATGTATTATATATGCGTATCATACTTGTATTATTATAGAATATTACTTCCTCCTTCATTTTACCACTCACTAGGTCGCTTTCTGACGACCTGGGTTTGCATGCTCAGATTGGAGACCGCGTACCGTAGTATCCGAGAGTGCCTTGGAGTCACATAGGAGATTCCTTATCGAGCCACTTCATAGGTATCTTTGTGTTTTATTTCTGTTATCATATTTATTCCTGTTTTCATATCTATTATGATCGCTGACCTCTTTCTGCAGGTACTCTTGTACTTATTTCATGCTGGACCTTATATCTATATGGAGGTATTGTACTGTACTGAGGCTTAACGTACGCGTGAGCGTGTTTTCACCTCGCGTATGTACGTCGCCATAACGTCTCCGTATCCTTGGGATCGGGGCGTTACACGCTAACTCCGGGTCGGGTCGGGTCTGGCGGGTCGCGACCCGTCTGCCACCCCTAGTGTAAGCCAAGTCAACAAGCTTCACACAGTAACTTTCCAAATCAACTTTGGTTCTCGGTTGTGTCCGTTTTGGCCCTGGGACATTCTTGGTTTCAGAGAGTATCTTTAGGGAATAACAGCCTCCATAGAAATTCCCAAAGAGCCGACCCAACTCTATACTCACATAGGCGATGGACCTATTAAGAGTAGTCTACTCTACTCCACTTGTTTAGTAACAAGATATAGGCATCATTAAAAGCATTTAAGCTTATCCTTAATCCACTTGTAGAAAAGCACTTATGTGCACCTTAGGAATGGATTGGAGTCAAGCTCCCAAGTACTTACTTGCTGAGTCAATCATAACTAGTTTTTCCTCTTGAACTTAGTCCGTGGGATCTCCAGTCGCTAAGTGAGGTTTCCATTAAGCTGACTCGGTAAGGTTAGGCTTTTAGACCTATTCCCCTCGATGCGCAGTTTATACGCTCTCCACTTAAACCTTTAGTAAGCGGATCCGCTAAATTATCCTTTGACGATACAAAGTCAATAGAGATAATTCCATTTGAGAGCAACTGCTTCACGGTATTATGTCTACGACGAATATGTCTAGACTTACCGTTGTATAAAACATTTTGTTCCCTAGATATAGCTGCTTGATTGTCGCAGTGTATACATATAGCGGGCACTGGCTTTTGCCATAACGGTATATCTTCTAAGATTTGTCGAAGCCATTCTGCTTCTTCTCCAGCCTTATCTAAGGCTATGAATTCCGATTCCATAGTGGAACGGGCAATACATGTTTGCTTAGAAGATTTCCATGATACCGCTGCTCCTACTAGAGTAAATACGTATCCGCTAGTTGATTTTGATTCCTCAGAATCTGCAATCCAATTAGCATCACTGTATCCTTCCAGTACAGGAGGATACTGTCCATATCTCAAGACATATTCCTTGGTATGTGATACGTAACCCAATACTCGTAGTAGAGCGGTCCAGTGTAGATCACTAGGATTGCTAGTGTATCTACTTAACTTGCTTACAGCGTAAGCAATATCGGGTCTAGTGCAATTCATTAAATACATTAGACTTCCGATAATCTGAGAATACTCCAACTGGCGTATTCCAGTTCCTGTATTCTTATGAAGGTGGACGTGTGGGAGAAAAGGATTTGTATTCTCTTTTATCCCATGATCCTTGAATCTTTCTATTATCTTTTCCACGTAGTGAGATTGAGATAGACTGATTCCATCTGGTGTTCTAGTAATTTTAATTCCTAAAATTACATCAGCAACCCCCAGATCCTTCATATCAAAACTGTTGGATAACATTCTTTTAGTGGACTTAATAATCTCAATATTAGTCCCAAGTATCAACATGTCGTCTACATAAAGACAAACAATGATACATGCATCTCCAACTGTTTTCGTGTAAACACACTTATCGCATTCATTGATAGTGAATCCATCTTTGATCATGACACTATCAAATTTCTCATGCCATTGTTTGGAGCCTGTTTTAAACCGTATAAGGATTTTACCAATTTACACACCTTGTGTTCTTGGCCCTTGACTTTAATCCTTCAGGTTGCTCCATATATATCTCTTCACTTAATTCACCATTTAAGAATGCAGTCTTGACATCCATTTGATGGATATCTAAGTTGTGTAATACTGCAATCGCAATCAACATCCGAATGAACGTTATTCTTGTTACTGGTGAATAAGTATCGAAGTAGTCAAGTCCTTCTTTTTGCCTATAACCCTTGGCTACTAATCTAGCTTGTATTTATCGATAGATCCATCGGGTTTTAATTTTCGTTTGAAATCCACTTACACCCAATTGGTTTACTTCCAGGAGGCAAGTTTACCAATTCCCAAGTATGATTACTTAGTATGGATTCTATTTCGCTATTTATAGCTTCTTTTCACATTTGTGCTTCTGGGGTTGACATAGCCTCTTTAAATGTTTGAGGCTCGCTCTCAATAGCGTATGCTATGAAATCTGGACCAAAAGATTTGAGATTCTAGATCTCTGACTTCTTCTTGGTTCAGTTTTCGCATTAACAATTGGTGCCTCGGAACTTTCGTCCCTGAACGCCATCTCGTGTGTTCTTTTCCCAGAAGTCTTATCTGCTTCCCGTTTGTACGGAAAGATATCTTCAAAGAACACAGCATCTCGAGATTCGATAATCATGTTTACAAGAATATCAGGTATTTCTGATTTATGTAACGCCCCGATCCTGCGGGTACGGAGACGTTACTGCAACGTATATACGCAGGTCAGAAATACCCTCACGTATATACGCTAAGCATCAGTACAGGCAAGAATCAGAGTACGGAAGCAAGTGGGTGCATTATACATTCCAACATATGAGTACAATTACAAGGTTATCACCAGAGGTGATCCAATATTACATGAATATTACATCACTGATAGGCGCAATTGCGAGAATACAAAGAGATGTACAAGAGTGAACAGTATAAAAGGCACTCACGAGTTTATAAAAGGAAAACTCGGGAGGCACACAGGGGCCTAGAAGGATAGTGCTCCGAACGGTCTGCTGGAGATCCACGCTACCGCTGCGCCACTCTGATCAGCAACTAGGAGAATCCACACGCTCCAAGCTCCATGACCTGGACATGAGGATCCAGGGGAGTCAGATGAAACTCCCAGGCGAGTGATAGGCAAAAGCCAAGTGGCGAGCAAGGATAGGCACATGTGTAACGATAAAATCGAATCATAGTTATGCATTGAAAACCGTGTCGTGAACAAGAGCATGTATAAGCAGGTGTGAACAGGTATAGCATGATAATCATAAAACTGGAATTCTGTTATAAAACCCGATGAAAGCATTTGCGGCAAATCACACAACGGTCATAACAGGAGTGCATAGCAGGCATAATGGGAGTCACAACAGGAATACATAGCTGGAATCATAACAGGGATAACAAGAGTCATAACAGGCATCACTCGATATCTCCTAAACTAATATAAAAACCTATAAAAACCGATAAAACCGAGTAAAGCCGATTACGAGCAAACCAATCGCAAACACTTAGGTTAGGCTCCATGAGACTAGTACATCGAAGGAATAATCCAAACAAGGAAACCCTCATCTATATACCTTTATCTCATGTCACCGTAATCCAAGCGCATACAATCCGAGTTACAAAACAACACAACAGATTCAATAGCTTATTATTATTATTATTGGGGCCGCCTAAGTTCCAAGCTTCAGTATGTGTCCCATTCCACATACTTCCGCTCACAACTTACATAGCAGTTATTTGGAAACTGATAAAGTTCGATGAATCATGTTTCGGATGGGTCCCGTACATGCCCGGGACAACGGTTCAGGAGTATCCGGTGCTGAGCCGGAACGTACCGCTAGGTACCGGGACTTATGGTCGCCCCGAACAGGAATAGAGTATCGCAGATCCCATAGAAATAGGCCTAGGGCGTGTGCATACCCGGCAGGAATAATCAGGAGTAGGGTGCCAGCACACCCCACGGAATCCCTGGTGGCCGCCAGGAGATCCCCAAGTATTTGGCCACGCGCGGCTCGATAAGACCACCATAAACATGATTAATCAGGGCCCATCAGTTTTCCCCAAACCAGGTGCAAGTTGTATTATTATAATTTATCAAGCAAGTATCAATTCACGGGAATAACAGGAGCAGGACATGATCAGGAGTTCAGGAGTACAGGTCACTGTATAGAATTCAGGATAACAGGTCAGGTACAGGCAGGAGATGGCCCTACAGATTCAAGAGGTGGCCCCCACAGATTCAAGAGGTGGCCCCCACCATATGTGTGGTGTGGCACTTTGTTCCATGTGGCACTTTGTTCTGAGGGGAATGGATTCTAGAGGTGGCCCCCACGGATTCAAGAGGTGGCCCCCACTACGTGTGTGATGTGGCACTTTGTTCCGTGTGGCACTTAGTTCCATTCAGGATTAACCGGGAACAGGTGGTATAACATGAGTCAGTGTCAAGTAGTTGCGGAGCTAAGCAAGCTGGAAGTATGGACAGCAATCAGTGTTTAACACTAGAGCGCTTAGCGAGGTTACCGGGACGACTCGGCTAAAGTGCGAGTGGAAAGTCCGGCAGCATCTCGCCTAGACGAATCTAGCGTTAAAGCGCTGAGCGCTAAGCGTGCTACCAGGCGGAGTAAGAAGACCTGTTGGTCTAAGCGCACTCCTCTTCCGAGGAAGGGGGCGGAAGCCCGGAGGCTAAAGTACGCTCGGGGTTTAGGAGCACTCTTAGTAGCTACCACGAAACCAATAAGGGTGCGGCTTTAAACCATTGGGTAGCCAGCCTAGGAGTGAGCATAACCCGGAGTCGGTACAAGAGTACCTGCAATGTTAGTACCACACGAATAAGAATAATACAAGCATTCGTCCAGAGCAATACATGTCCAGACATTGGCACTCGGCCATACACAATTACAGGGACCCAGTCCAATACCAAATACAGGTAAGCATGGAATGAAACACATATCGACCCGACAAAGCGGGGAAACCCAAATGGAGGCGAGAGCGAGAACACTCGCATAACCAATGAAATACGCATAACCGACGAAAATAGGAAAGTCAAGAGGAAAGCGAGAACACTCGCCTAAATCACGGAAAGCTGAAAAGTCAGGAATCCATGGAACTCGCGCACGCGCCATAAATATAATAATAATATATAAATATTAGGGAGAGAAGGAGATACAGAGAGATGCGGGTTTGACAGTGAGACGCGGTGGTCGCAGACGCGGAAGTCGCGTCGCAGGACAGCAGCGCGGGAAAGAGACGCGGAAAGAGCAGACGCGGGGATCGCGTCGCGGAAAGTACCAGACGCGGGAATCACAAACGCGGGGATCGCGTTGCGAAGATACCACAACGCGGGATTCGAGACCCGCGTTCAAATCAGGATGCGAGGAGAACGCGGACGCGGTCGTGGGGTCCGCGTCGCGTTAGCACGAGGAGATCACAGACGCGGGTATTAGCTCCGCGTCGTGACGAGACAATAACGCGAAGGCCGCGTTGAAAGAGGTCGCCTGCACGCGGGGGTGAGATCCGCGTCAGTGATCACAACAGAGAGAGACCGGGAGTTAAGGAGAGAGTGTAATCAGGGGAGAGAGAAAGTCAGGAGAGAGAGAGAATCATGAGAGAGAGAGAGGAGTACAGGTGAGAGAGAGAGAGAGAGAGAAGAGAGAGAGAGAGAGAAGGAACTAGGGAGAAAAGAAGAGAGAGAAGGGGGGTTTGCCCCCTGGCTCCCGCACACAGCGCCCCTCTTGGGGCGCGGCCTGGCCGCCGGCCAAGTGGCGGCGCGGGCGGCGCCGGCCATCGGCAGAGAAGGAGGGGGCGCTGCCCCCCAACTGAGCAAAGGAGGGGGCTGTTGCCCCCCCCCCCCCCAGCAACAGAGAGAAAGAGAGGGGGCTTGCCCCCCTCTCAGACCAAGCACAGGGGCCCAGGTGGGCCCCCGAGGCGCCCGCGGCCGCCGGCCACCGCCGGCGGCGCCCAAGACCGGGGTGGCTCCGGCCACCCCAAAGAGAAGACGGGAAGGAGGAGATGGGTTGGGTTGGATGATTTGGTGGTTGATTTGAGTTGGTGGGTGTGGAAATTTGGGGTTGGGAGGAGGAGGAGATGTAGATGGTTGTGGGGGTGGTGTTTGGGTGGAGAAGATGGTGGTGGTGGTGGTTGATTTTGAGGATGATGAAGAAGAGAGGAAAGTGGAGATGGTGATGATTTTTGAGGAGGAATGAGATGGAGGTGGGGGTGGTGAGGAGGCTCGGCCACCGGAGATGGGTCCTCGCCGGCGACTTGGCCGGAGCGCCGGCGGTGATGGCGGTTTGAGGGGGTCGGCTGGGCTTTCTCTTGGAGGAGAAGAAGAAGAAGAAAGAAATGAGGAGAAGAGAAAAGAAAGAAAGAAAAAGAAATAGAAAAGAAAAAGAGGTGATGATGAGGGAGGTGATTGATGGGAAGGGAGGGGTGGTGTCGCCCACGTGGAGGGGAGTGGGCTGCGGTTGGTGGGAGAAAAGAAAGGAAAGAAAGAAAGAAAGAAAGAAAAGATAAAAATAATAATATTATAATATGGTCGCGAAATCGACTGTTCCAGAAAAATCCCCAAAAATACCCGGAGGTAGAAAACATCATCCTGAGGAATAATATGAAATCGGTTTCAGAAATAAAATCCCGTTTTCAAATTAAAAATCCTGGAATCAGCCAGCGATACTGGCCGATACCGACTCCAGTGGAATTTCATAAATTCATAAAATCCTCAGAAAAAGTATTTAGATAGGAAATACAATTCTAAGAAATAATGTCTAAAGGCCCTTCTAGAAATTCCAATCGGTTTGTAAATTAAAAATCTAGAAATCGGTCAGCGGCACTGGTCGACACCGGTTTTGAAGATTTTCAACTTAATTCAAGAAAATTCCAGAAAATCATAGAAAATCTAGAATATTAGAAGACGATATTTAAAACTGAAATCGGTCAAATCGGAATACCAGAATGTCCGAATCGAGCAATACTCAAGGATCAGGTCTTCGGTTCAGACTAGGGCTGAATCTGAGTCCGGAAATCCGGATCCAAGACAAAACGTTCATATAAAGAATTCATAATACAAAACAAATACAGGAAGCAAATCGAAAAATACGGTCGAAAAATCTGAATACGCAACTAAGTACGTATTCCGGGAACGGGGTGTTACAATCCACCCACCTTACAAAAATTGCGTCCTCGCAATTTCGATAAGGACAAATTGAACACAAAGGGGACAAGGCGGAATTTATACCAATTAAGATATGAAGCACTATAGGTAGGGCCTCAAGTAGACTGAACAATAGTCAGAGCCAGCCGCTACCTCTCTAGTCTATTCATATCTTAAGTTGATATAAAGGCTACCAAAAACCAAAACAAGGGAAAGATAGGAGGGATTAGGAATCAAAGGAAAGATGATCAAGAAAATAGATAACTCTGTACTTGTAGTTGGAGTGTATAACCAGGACTCATGCACTCCAGTTGCAAATTTCTTTACCATTAATTTGCCGTCTGGACGTACTGAGGATGTAGAGCCTAAGCTCTGATACCACCCTGTAACGCCCCGATCCTGCGGGTACGGAGACGTTACTGCAACGTATATACGCAGGTCAGAAATACCCTCACGTATATACGCTAAGCATCAGTACAGGAAAGAATCAGAGTACGGAAGCAAGTGGTGCATTATACATTCCAACATATGAGTACAATTACAAGGTTATCACCAGAGGTGATCCAATATTACATGAATATTACATCACTGATAGGCGCAATTGCGAGAATACAAAGAGATGTACAAGAGTGAACAGTATAAAAGGCACTCACGAGTTTATAAAAGGAAAACTCGGGAGGCACACAGGGGCCTAGAAGGATAGTGCTCGAACGGTCTGCTGGAGATCCACGCTACCGCTGCGCCACTCTGATCAGCAACTAGGAGAATCCACACGCTCCAAGCTCCATGACCTGGACATGAGGATCCAGGGGAGTCAGATGAAACTCCCCAGGCGAGTGATAGGCAAAAGCCAAGTGGCGAGCAAGGATAGGCACATGTGTAACGATAAACCGAATCATAGTTATGCATGAAAACCGTGTCGTGAACAAGAGCATGTATAAGCAGTGTGAACAGGTATAGCATGATAATCATAAAATGGAATTCTGTTATAAAACCCGATGAAAGCATTTGTGGCAAATCACACAACGGTCATAACAAGAGTGCATAGCAGGCATAATGGAGTCACAACAGGAATACATAGCTGGAATCATAACAGGGATAACAAGAGTCATAACAGGCATCACTCGATATCTCCTAAACTAATATAAAACCTATAAAAACCGATAAAACCGAGTGAGTAAAGCCGATTACGAGCAAAACCAATCGTAAACACTTAGGTTAGGCTCCATGAGACTAGTACATCGAAGGAATAATCCAACAAGGAAACCCTCATCTATATACCTTTATCTCATGTCACCGTAATCCAAGCGCATACAATCCGAGTTACAAAACAACAAACACAACAGATTCACATAGCTTATTATTATTATTATTGGGGCCGCCTAAGTTCCAAGCTTCAGTATGTGTCCCATTCCACATACTTCCACTCACAACTTACATAATCAGTTATTTGGAAACTGATAAAGTTCGATGAATCATGTTTCGGATGGGTCCCGTACATGCCCGGGACAACGTTTCAGGAGTATCCGGTGCTGAGCCGGAACGTACCGCTAGGTACCGGGACTTATGGTCGCCCGAACAGGAATAGAGTATCGCAGATCCATAGAAATAGGCCTAGGGCGTGTGCATACCCGGCAGGAATAATCAGGAGTAGGGGTGCCAGCACACCCCACGGAATCCCTGGTGGCCGCCAGGAGATCCCCAAGTATTTGGCCAGCGCGGCTCGATAAGACCACCATAAACATGATTAATCAGGGCCCATCAGTTTTCCCCAAACCAGGTGCAAGTTGTATAATTATAATTTATCAAGCAAGTATCAATTCACGGGAATAACAGGAGCAGGACATGATCAGGAGTTCAGGAGTACAGGTCACTGTATAGAATTCAGGATAACAGGTCAGGTACAGGCAGGAGATGGCCCTACAGATTCAAGAGGTGGCCCCCACAGATTCAAGAGGTGGCCCCCACCATATGTGTGTGGCACTTTGTTCCATGTGGCACTTTGTTCTGAGGGGAATGGATTCTAGAGGTGGCCCCACGGATTCAAGAGGTGGCCCCCACCACGTGTGTGATGTGGCACTTTGTTCCGTGTGGCTCTTTTCCATTCAGGATTAAACGGGAACAGGTGGTATAACATGAGTCAGTGTCAAGTAGTGCGGAGCTAAGCAAGCTGGAAGTATGGACAGCAATCAGTGTTTAACACTAGAGCGCTTAGCGAGGTTAACCGGACGACTCGGCTAAAGTGCGAGTGGAAAGTCCGGCCAGCATCTCGCCTAGACGAATCTAGCGTTAAAGCGCTGAGCGCTAAGCGTGCCTACCAGGCGGAGTAAGAAGACCTGTTGGTCTAAGCGCACTCCTCTTCCGAGGAAGGGGGCAGAAGCCCGGAGGCTAAAGTACGCTCGGGGTTTAGGAGCACTCTTAGTAGCTACCACGAAACCAATAAGGGTGCGGCTTTAAACCATTGGGTAGCCAGCCTAGGAGTGAGCATAACCCGGAGTCGGTACAAGAGTACCTACAATGTTAGTACCACACGAATAAGAATAATACAAGCATTCGTCACAGAGCAATACATGTCCAGACATTGGCACTCGGCCATACACAATTACAGGGACCCAGTCCAATACCAAATACAGGTAAGCATGGAATGAAACACATATCGACCCGACAAAGCGGGAAAACCCAAATGGAGGCGAGAGCGAGAACACTCGCATAACCAATGAAATACGCATAACCGACGAAAATAGGAAAGTCAAGAGGAAAGCGAGAACACTCGCCTAAATCACCGGAAAGCCGAAAAGTCTGGAATCCATGGAACTCGCGCACGCGCCATAATATAATAATAATATATAAATATTAGGGAGAGAAGGAGATACAGAGAGATGCGGGTTTGACAGTGAGACGCGGTGGTCGCAGACGCGGAGTCGCGTCGCAGGAATAGCAGACGCGGGAAAGAGCAGACGCGGGGATCGCGTCGCGGAAAGTACCAGACGCGGGAATCACAAACGCGGGGATCGCGTTGCGAAGATACCACAAACGCGGGGTTCGAGACCCGCGTTCAAATTAGGATGCGAGGAGAACGCGGACGCGGTCGTGGGTCCGCGTCGCGTTAGCACGAGGAGATCACAGACGCGGGTATTAGCTCCGCGTCGTGACGAGACAATAACGCGAAGGCCGCGTTGAAAGAGGTCGCCTGCACGCGGGGTGAGATCCGCGTCAGTGATCACAACAGAGAGAGACCGGGAGTTAAGGAGAGAGTGTTAATCAGGGGAGAGAGAAAGTCAGGAGAGAGAGAGAATCATGAGAGAGAGAGAGTGAGTACAGGTGAGAGAGAGAGAGATCCAAGAGAGAGAGAGAGTGAGAGAAGGAACTAGGGAGAAAAGAAGAGAGAGAAGGGGGCTTTGCCCCCTGGCTCCCGTACACAGCGCCCCTCTTGGGGCGCTCGGCTGGGCGCCGGCAAGTGGCGGCGCCGGGCGGCGCCGGCCACCGGCAGAGAAGGAGGGGGCGCCCCCTCAACTGAGCAAAGGAGGGGGCTGTTGCCCCCCCAGCAACAGAGAGAAAGAGAGGGGCTTGCCCCCCTCTCAGACCAAGCACAGGGGCCCCCGGGGCGCCCGCGGCCGCCGGCCACCGCCGGCGGCGCCCAAGACGGGGGTGGCTCCGGCCACCCAAAGAGAAGACGGGAAGGAGGAGATGGGTTGGGTGGATGATTTGGTGGTTGATTTGAGTTGGTGGTGGATGAATTTGGGGTTATGGGAGGAGGAGGAGATGTAGATGGTTGTGGGGGTGGTGTTGGGTGGAGAGATGTGGTGGTGGTGGTTGATTTTGAGGATGATGAAGAAGAAGAGGAAAGTGGAGATGGTGATGATTTTTGAGGAGGAATGAGATGGAGTGGGGGTGGTGAGGAGGCTCGGCCACGGAGATGGGGTCCTTGCCGGCGACTTGGCCGGAGCGCCGGCGGTGATGGCCGTTGAGGGGGGTCGGCTGGCTTTCTCTTGGAGGAGAAGAAGAAGAAGAAAGAAATGAGGAGAAGAGAAAAGAAAGAAAAGAAAAAGAAATAGAAAAGAAAAAGAGGTGATGATGAGGGAGGTGATTGATGGGAAGGGAGGGGTGGTGTCGCCCACGTGGAGGGGAGTGGGCTTGCGGTTGGTGGGAGAAAAGAAAGGAAAGAAAGAAAGAAAGAAAGAAAAGATAAAAATAATAATATTATAATATGGTCGCGAAATCGACTGTTCCAGAAAAAATCCCCAAAAATACCCGGAGGTAGAAAACATCATCCTGAGGAATAATATGAAATCGGTTTTAGAAATAAAATCCCGTTTTCAAATTAAAAATCCTGGAATCAGCCAGCGATACTGGCTGATACTGACTCCAGTGGAATTTCATAAATTCATAAAATCCTCAGAAAAAGTATTTAGATAGGAAATACAATTCTAAGAAATAATGTCTAAAGGCCCTTCTAGAAATTCCAATTGGTTTGTAAATTAAAAATCCGGAAATCGTCAGCGGCACTGGTCGACACCGGTTTTGAAGATTTTCAACTTAATTCAAGAAAATTCCAGAAAATCATAGAAAATCTAGAATATTGGAAGACGATATTTAAACTGAAATCGGTCAAATCGGAATACCAGAATGTCCGAATCGAGCAATACTCAAGGATCAGGTCTTCGGTTCAGACTAGGGCTGAATCTGAGTCCGGAAATCCGGATCCAAGACAAAACGTTCATATAAAGAATTCATAATACAAAACAAATATAGGAAGCAAATCGAAAAATACGGTCGAAAAATCTGAATACGCAACTAAGTACGTATTCCGGGAACGGGGTGTTACAATTTATGAACCAGAAATCTGTAGGCACTGCTATTCAAGGCATAGCCTATGAATATGCAGTCCATAGTTTTTGCTCCCAACTTAGTCTTTTTGGGTAATGGTGCCAGCACCTTTGCAAGGCACCCCCACATTTTGAGGTAATGGTAGGAAGGTGTCCTTCCATGTCATAACTCGAATGGTATTAGACCAAGTTTCTTGTGGGGTACTCTATTTAGAATATGATTTGCAGTTAATAGAGCTTCCCCCCACAAGTTCTGCGGAGCTCCAGAACTTACGAGCATGGAATTAACCATCTCCTTCAAAGTTCTCTTCTTCCGTTCAGCAATTCCATTTTGCTGAGGAGTGTATGGTGCTGTAGTTTGATGTATTATACCGAAACTAGCACATAACTCACTAAAATCATTTGATTCATATTCTCCGCCTCTATCGGATTTTAGAATCTTGATTTTCTTGTTGAGTTGATTCAACTTCGGCTTTATATGTTGTAAACATATTTATTGCCTCATCCTTACTGTTCAAAAGATACACATAACAGTATCTTGTACAGTCATCGATAAAAGTAATGAAATACTTTTTACCGCCTCTAGTTGGCATAAACTTCAAGTCACATAGATCGCTATGAATTAACCCTAAAGGTTCTGTATTTCGATCTATTGAGTGAAATGAATTTTTAGCCAACTTGGCCTCAACACAAACCTCACACTTGCGAATTTCTTCCAAGTTGAGTTTAGGAATATATCCAGATTAGACAAGTTTTTCAAAGACTTGTAATTTACATGCCCTAATCTAGCATGCCACAAAATAGGAGACTCAAGCAAATAAACAGAAGAATTTTCTTTATTTATAAGCTTCGGGTACAAATACATAGACTTTTTATCTACCACTGCAACATTGGCTTTAAAAGTCCATCAACAAGATAACCATTTCCCACATACATCCCTCCCTTAGAAAGTACAAAATTATCAGATTCAAAAACTATTCTAAATCCTTTCTTACTAAGTATTGATCCGGAGATCAAATTCTTGCGGATGTCTGGAACATGAAGCACATCATTAAGAGTAAGCTCTTCCCCGATGTCCACTTCAGGATGACCTTGCCCTTTCCTTCAACCTTTGAGACGGCTGAATTCCCATGAATAGTTGCTCATCTTGCTCTAGTATTTGATATTCTGAGAATAACAATTTCTCAGAGCAGATGTGCCGAGTAGCCCCAGTGTCTACCCACCAATCCTTATTGTTGGTTGTCAGATTTACTTCTGACACCACAGCTGAAAGGCTTGGAGACTCATGGTCGGTCAAGTTTGCCTGTGGGTGGCTTTTCTTGTTCTTTTTGAGAAGGCTGCGACATTCATTCGCCTTATGCCCTTCTTTGTTGCAGATGTAGCAGGTTCCCTTGAAGCGCATGTTCTTACCTTCTTGGACCTTGCCCTTGTACCCCTGGGAAGTCTTCTTCCGCTTTAAGCCTTTGGAAGTAGACGCTTTCCCCTTTGAGTCCTCGATCACATTGGCTTTTGCTTCGTAGGAGTTCTTACTGCTCCTTTTCTCGGACTTTCTGTTGTCCTCCTCGGTTCGAAGCCTCACAATGAGATCTTCTAATTTTAACTCCTTTCGCTTGTGCTTAAGGTAGTTCTTGAAATCTCTCCACGCAGGTGGGAGTTTCTCCACGATAGTAGCAACCTGAAAATTTTCAGGTAGGATCATACCTTCGGCTTCTATCTCGTGCAAGATAAGTTGAAACTCTTGCACCTGACTGATGACAGTCTTGGTATCCACCATTTTGTAATCCAGAAATCGTCCTACGACGAATTTCTTGGTACCAGCATCCTCAGTCTTGTATTTCTTGTCAAGACTGGCCCATAACTTCTTTGCCGTAGTGATTGGACTGTAGACATTATAAAGAGAGTCATCCAGTCCATTAAGAACATAATTTCGGCAAAGGAAGTCACATTGAGTCCATGCATCAGTTGCAGGCTCTGGGGATCTTCTTCCAGGAATCTGGCCAGATGAAGAGTGGTCAAGTAGAATTACATCTTCTGTTGCCACCTCTTGAATTCTGTGCCATCAAACTTTCCTGGCTTCTCCGGCTTCGGGTTAGGAAGTGGAGGAGGCATCAAACTTTGGAGCGGCATGTTTGTTGCCTTGCTTGAGCTATCTTGATTTGTCTCAGACATCTTCTGCAAGTTCAAGCAGAACTGAAGTTAGTAACTTCAATAATAATTGTCTTAAGATTGTTGGATATTCTGCTTAACAAGAATCAATCTGACAACTAATCAAGATCACTGAGATATCAACAATCTAATTGGCCAGGTCGGCAAATATCAGGTGGGAGGTTTTCCGTTCAATAGAACGTTCCTTATTTAAGAACCACCTTTCAATTTCCTTCCTTGGTTTAAGCACCAATTAGACTGAATCCAAGTCAGTCTCGATATACTGTAAAGTATATCCCCTGTATAAAGGACTTAATCCACTTATACAGTATCACTTAGACTGAATCTAAGTCAATCTCGATATACTGTAAAGTATATCCCCTGTATAAAGGACTTAGTCCACTTATACAGTATTTGAAGTGAGGTACGCTTAGAGCGATCTCCTTAAGACAATTACGTCCCCCGCACCGGTGCTAACGGGATAATGGACGCTGGTCTCCCAAGATACAACACTTCTTCACGGTATTTGGATAGCACTACCAAATCACCGTACGGTCGAACCGTAGTCAACCAGTACCTACACAGGATTAGCAAAGCAGCGGTATAATGACAAATTTCAATGAATATTTGTCTTACTTCTGGAGGAGCACCCACTGTTGAGGACGATGGAAGGTAGAAGAATATCTTTCTTCAGAAGTACCAGATTCAGACAACAATTCTTATAAAAGAATATGTTGAATTTTCTGATTCCTCTTTCAGAACAAATTTTGCAGAATCTCCGTTGGAAATCGCTTCGGAAATCGAGTTACGGATTTCCCACTCCCGTTTGGAAGTCACTCCAGAACTCCCTTTTGGAAGTCACTTCACTTCAGAACTCTACTTTGCAATTCAGAATGCAAAACTTAATTTGCAATTCAGAATTCAGAGAGAGAAGAGAAGATTGGTGTTGTTGTTGGTGTGTTCCAATTGAGAATCCGGAGCACTATTTATAGCGCTCTAGGAGGGGCCAACGGGTCTGAACCCAACGAAAGGTTGCAACCTTTCGACCCAACAGTCACAACTGTTGGCTGCCCAACTGACGCACCCAACAGTCACAACTGTTGGCAGTCCAACAGTCGTAACTGTTGGCATTCCAACAGTTTAGTCCCATTTAGACTTTGAATTAGGCAATCTTTAGACTTGAATATCTCATTCATTCGAAGTCGGAATTGAACATGTGATATACCACGTTCATCCCCAATGGAAGGAGAACACACTCCAACCATCATCCAATTGATTCGATCAACGGATCTCGCCATAATTCAACTCAAAGATTCGCATTCATATTCTTTAATTCCAACAAATACCATGGTATCTCTATTTTTGCATGTATTCATGAAATCTACTGAAAATTATGGCGGAAGAAAATGAGGTGTGTGATGATATGTCATTATTATTGTTATCTCTTGGAAGAAATCCGAGAAATATTTAAATGATGTGAAAGCCGTTTTTTCATGACTTTGTACGCTTCTGAATGGAAATAAGGTGCGCGCGTTGGCGAACCGCAATATTTTTAGATGCATAGACTGTATTGTTATTTGTGTGACTATTTGTCTTGTAGTGGTCTTTTGTATTTTATTATCTTTTAAAATATTTTAATTTAATTTAGTTTTTGAAGAATGAAATGAATGTTTAAGATATTAAATCAAGGGCTTCTCCCTCTAACCGTAGAAGACCCATGTTCACGGACCATGTGCTTGAAACACAGACGTCTTAGGAATGCGGTTATTTAAACTCAAAAAAGTGATATGGAGCTCAAAAAATTAAGTTAAAATATTTTTGGACAGTTTTACTCTCAAAGGAAAAGTTCAAAATATAAGATTAACTTTTCAAATATTACAATTTTACTACAATAATTAGTTAATATACATATGTAATTAATAAGTACATCCAACTCTTATAACATTAATTCTTTTATTAGTGACACCACGGCCACTCAAAGCAGCCCTTGCTTTTAGGTGATATTTTCTCGTTCCAACTCAGCTCCTGATTGACAGCAAATATATTAATACGCGCATAAAAGGCATATTCAAATATCATGTGGTAAATTTAATACATACCATATACGTGTGGGAATAATCAAATAAACGAAACCGAAAAAAGAAAACCAAGATCAAAAGTTTCCCGTATATTCGTCTTGAGCTTGTTCGACAGGTGAAATATTTTTTTATAATAAATTAGAAGTTTTTTAAATCAGAGTTATTCCTAATTTAATGTGAATATCAATTTTATAATTTATTTGGAGCAACTTGATATTTATTGAATCAATCATAAATTACAATAGTACATCTATATAGGGGTTTTTCATTAAAAAAGAGTAGAAATAGTAAATGCTTAGAAAATTTTCAATGAAAGACAAAGTGGTTGGGTGGGGGGGGAATCAAGAGAAAAAAAATTCTGAAAATAAGCAAAAGAAAAAAAATTAGAAAAAAACATGATCATAATGAGAAAAATAGAAGGACAAATCTACAAAAAAAGAAAAACTCATGAAAAAGTAAAATAGTAGGAGAAAAGAAGGGAGAATAGTTGAGAGAGAGAGAGAGAGAGGAATCATGAAAAGAAGAAAAAAAACTAAATCTAGATAACAAGAAAGAATAATAAAAAAAGAAATGAGAGAAATTACAGAAGGAAAAATTATGGGGGAAAAAGAAAGAATAAAAAAACAAATATGAAAAAAATCTAGATAAACTCAAACATAGAATTGAAAAAAAAATAAGTAAAATAGACTGAAAGAACATCAAATATAGGGGAAATAGAAAATGAAGAAACTAGAACTATTGCTTCTAAAGAAATAGGAAAAAACAATCAATGCTTGTGGTTCCCATAGCTCTACCTTGAGTTTCTTTTCTCGATTTTTTTTTCTTTTTTGTTTGAATAAGTTTTCCATATGTATAATCTATGTATCATGTTTATCTTATTTATCCGTTTGAATATTGTCCTATTTATTCTGGTATTTTTTGCTAGAATCAGGCAAAAGAATATCCCCTACTCCCTAACATACTCTACCCCCTGAGCATCAGCTTGAAGAAGCAATAATAACTCAATATTTATTCTTGTAATAATTATTAACCATATTCGGCTCAAGTTGAGGATTCTAGTTGGCATGAGAAAAACTAGGCTAGAAAAGGATTGATTTAAGTATCAATAGCCATCTGTGTTTCAAGCAGATAGGCGATGGTAATGATAGAGCCAGAATTTTAAAGATAGGGGCACAAAATAACGAGTTGGGTGCGTCGTTGACTGTCGGCATCTCTTAAAAGAACAACTAGAATGGGGTGAGTTTCAATTTCTAGCTTATCAAGTGCATTATATTAAAGAAACCATAATATTACAGTCTTTGGTGCCATGATTCACAATTTGTGGCGTAAAATAATTGCCCCATAATCTTTTCACTGTTCTTTATATCTACTATAAATCTTTGCATTTGATGCAAAGAAAACATTTTGCTAGTACAGAGCTGCTTGGTTAGGTGTGAAAGTGAGGAAGTAGTAATAGTTTTCTTTAGAATTTGAGAATTGATTAGTGAGTTTTTCGGTATTTGAATGTCATTGAGAAGTGTGGTTTGAAAAATGTTATGTCTTTTTCGGTACTTCAATGTTACTGTGAAAGTGAAAGTGAAAAAGTTGACCACAACGTTGACCGCAAAATAATATTAAAATAAAATTAATTAAGAAAAATAAAAATTAAATTGTAATTAGAATGCAAGTGAGATTTACATGACCAAAAAATTAACTGTTTTGACCTACAACTTATTATAAATGAGATTTACATGATCACAAAATTAACTGTAGCACCTGAAAGTGATAAAGTGATTGTGTAATAGGGAAAAGAGAAAGGAAAAAGAGATTTTCTCATTTTCTTTTTCTGGTGTTTGGATAGATAGAGAAGTTAGCAATTACACTTCCTTATTTTCTTACTTCCGCCCACTTCCTTGCAACCAAACACGCCCTACAATAAAATGGACTACAAGCATAAAAGCAAGGAAATGAATTAGACAAACATAAGATTGACAACAATTTTGAATAGTGTCATATATGGATTATTTGCAAAGCACTACTACCGTTTACATAGTGAAATGAAAATTCAATGATAGAATTCAGTTATTTCACCATCATATAAGAAAATATAGATTTAGCCTCTGTGAGAAGAACTCGGACAAATATGAGAAAATTACTTCTAAAACACAAAAGACCCTAATAGAAGAATGAGTGATCCGTTCCCCTGCAGATCATGGCCTTACCACTCGGTCCCCGATGGCCAGTGGGGGATTCGGTATAGCAGCTCATGTATGTTTGCGCTGCGCGTTCCCGCTGGACTGGACACGTGTTAGCTGTAGGAAGTATGGTTACAAAAGTGACTTCGGTTCGCCAGTTCAGGCTCAACTCCTCGCTTTACATTAGCGGACCTATAGGTCGGGCCGGGGCTCCGCGCTCTTTCTTTCTGTGTGTGACGATGCCGGGGAATGCGTCGAGGCGGCGAACAACAAGAACACAACTTAATCAGCATCAAATTATGCACACTCTCAGATGGCAGTCAACTATATATAGTTATTGGGGGTGACAAAGTACTTCACAGTATACTTGTGGGCCGCTAGACATGCTTTAAACAAGAAAGGTACTCAGTATTCTAAAGGTCTGATTAGTATTTTAAAGGTCATGCTAGAAAATCATTCAAGAATAAGATACTTATGTGTTGAGAATGAGATAATCTGGTGATTCAAATGGAACTAGAAGACCCCAAAAGGCGATGTTTGTCAGCAAAACAGAACTTCCACTCTTCTGTTCCAGTGAATAACCATTTCAATTCTATATTACTCGACATTAGGGTTGAAATGAATCATAATTGATGCAAGTTAAAAATAAAAGAAAAAAATATGATGGGCAATTAACAGCGTCCACTTGAAGTAATTATATTACAGGACAAAATCAGTGACAAGATTCATTGTCCACATCCTAGTGCTGGCCAATATTGTCAATCTACAGACAGAATGAAACATGCAGCAGACACCTCTGACGGGGACGAGCAGCAGCGTCGGCGGCCTCGACGAGCAGCAATGATGATGGTGCAGAGGAGAGAGAAACTGAGAGAAAGGAGGGGGTACAAATTTGGGCTAGAGAGAGAAATAAAGAGAGAAGAGAAGGGAGATGTTGGTACCTCTGGCGACGACGAGCAGCAGTGTCGGCCGCCTCGACGAGAAACGACAACAACGGTGCAAAGGGGAGAGAGAGAGCCTGAGAGAGGGGGCACAACTTTGGACTTAGAGAGAGAGAGCTTGAGAGGGAGGCACAAAATGAAGGCAGAAAGCTTTTTGGCGTGGGGAGAGAGAGAGCCTGAGAGGGGGGCACAAAATGAAGGCTGAAAGCTTTCTTGGGGTCATCGTGGGGTTTCACACACACAACCTCAGGTGCACGGTCGGCCGTTCACATGCGTGGGTGACTTGCTGTAGTTTTATTTTTTATTTTTTATTTTCATTTTGATCAATGCGGAGCTCACATCCAGCCCAGTTTGCATGAGATGTTTTCTGCGTGAATTCCACCAGGCATGAAACGTCGTGATATCTCGCGATCTCGAGGGAAAGAGGAGTCATGTTTTTACGTGTCTGATTGTGGGGCCCATCTAATAATTATTATTAAAAAATTAATTCTATATTTGCAAAAATCTACTTCCATGTAAATTTATTTGCACATAGAGTAGGCTTATATTTTACTACTATGACTACGATTCTTCTGATTGAAAATTTAATTTGAGAATGTGTCCTATGATCATTGACACATTCAAAATAAATTTGTTCATCCATTTATAAATTTTTAACATATATTGAAATCTAGCCGTTTATATCTTCATCTCAAAAAGAAATTTTAAGATAAAAATAATATTTATTGGATAAAAAATCAAGACGACATTTCTTCATGATTACATACATAAAATTCTTACTGGCATCTCTCTCTCTGCGTATTTAAAAAAAAGTGAAATAAAAAAGTCATAATACCCAAAAATCTAGCTATAAAAAAGTTTGAAATTAAAAAAAAAAAAAAGAACAACATTTATTAGAAAACTCGATTTCAAAAACAATTTGAAATAAATTAGAATGAGAAAATATGATACTTATTTAAAAATTGAAAGTTTTTTCTTTCCAAGGTTGGAATTCTATAAAATAGAGCCAAAAAACTTATAAAAAGGTTTTAAAAAATGGGGCATTTCACCACACCCCTCGTGTTAAATCATATTTGGACAAACAAATCACTCGCATAATTTTATTCGCTTTAGTCACTTCTACTTTAAAGGAAGGATGTGCGCCTACGTATCAAGCGCTGAAGCGCTCATCAGCGGAGAAAGACGAATATGCCATTAATTAATCGCTTCAAATAAACGGACTGTTTTGAAAATTTCTTATTTATGAGCACTGCGACTATGATCATAGTCCTCACAAAATGATCGCAGTATAGAGGACTGCGATCATGAGTCGCAATCCTCATATCAGCATCATCATCATCAATAACAAATCCTTGTCCACTGATATCGAATGATCCCTAATGCTTTTCAGATCTAAACACAAACAAAACTCATCGCAAGCGCAAATAAACAGATCTGTAAAAAGTTGATCCAAAAAAAATCCAAGGGGCTCCGCCCTGACCTCACAGGGGGTGCCCCGACCCCTTCCAACCCTCACGGTGACCTGACCGCTGGTCGACCCACGAATAACTCTACGTCAGGATCAAGGTTGAGGGAAGAGTAACATTGATAGTGATGGGAAAAGATAAAAGAGAAAATAAAAATATATAAAAAAAGTGGTGGTTGGAGGAATCAATTTATGCTGACGTGAATGAGGCTTTAGCGAACAAAATTATGAATCTGAGTTTTTTTTTTTTTCTAATTATAAAGCGAAGTATGTGGCTATACCAAAATCTTCCAAAAGAAATACTCTTAATAAATTTATTTTACATCAATTTTTTTTTAACGCTTAATATGTGCCTAAAATCTAGTCTCCATAAAAAGAGAGAGAAAATATTAAAACAACATTTGTAGAAGTTATGACCAAGAGTGCAAGCGGATATAGTAATTATCCTATCCAATCCGAGTCTATACATGTGTTTGTTGTAGTTACAAATGTGATTCTTATCGAATTGTACTCTTTATTCGTATCCGTGGTTGGCAAGCAGATACCGGGTCCATATTCGATACGTGTACATCCTACTATAACAATATGATCTTAATAAAATAGCTCTCAATAGCTATATAGAATAATGATATTTTTCATGCATCAGTCTTTATAGCAGTTGTCATGGGAGCAAACCGGGTGAAGCAAATTCCCGCGTAGGCAGACTTATTTTATGTTGCCGACCGATTGTAATAGTCTGACCATGTCCACCGCCGACAATGAAATATGCACAACACAAATTTATTTCAAACAGATGCCAACACTATAGTTAGATATTGTAGTTATTGAAAATTTTAAAATGTTAATTTCAAGAAATACAAGTGGTGTTCAATAGTAATTCGACATTATGTTAATTTCATAAAGATGTAAATGCTAATTTAGAGCATATCATATCATCTTTCTTTTTTTTTTTTTTCCCTGAGTCATGAAAAGTGGTTAATAAATCAGGCCAATGAACTGCACAAACGGTGCGACTGACTGGCAACTCAAGACTTTAAGAGTAGTGAACTCCTGTTTTGCAGTTGGATCAGAACCAGATGATTCGGACCCCAACTTCATTAGCATTGTTTTAAAAAAGAAAATGGTAGACTCAAGACTTTAGGATCCACCCATAATCGGTATCAGATGCCAAAATAACTTGGATGAATAAATTTGTCAAACTCGACCTTTTTGGTAACACCCCCCAACCCCAACACCGCTGACATCCGTCACAGGGTAAACCACTGCCTCTCAGGCCTCCCGGGCTGATTCTACCATAGAGGCCAACGATAGACAATAACACCCCCCCCCTCCCCGAACACAGCTTACAACTTTCATCGTACTGTGCTCTCCAAAGAGCAACTCTTCTCAAAATCTCAAAAGGTGCTGAGTTGGAATCCCATTCATTCTAAGGATTCTTGTGGTTCCGGACAATCCAGCTTCAGGAGAACCAGAACATAGAGCTCTCTCTCTTTTTCCGCCCGACTCTTTGGTCTTAAGAATGCTGGTTTTATTTTAAGAACGAGTGATTGCTCTTCTCCGACCCTTACTGCCCAACCGGAGAGCAGACAGCTAATGCGTTCCACTTATTGAATAGGGTTTATGGTCGGTCCGTGATCCCTGGATGCCGCCCACACACACACACCCCCCCCCCCCCCCAAAAAAAAAAAAAAAAAACCCTCAAATCTTAGCATATTTAGAAATTCACTTCTCCAGTCATGTGAATTGCTAATTACCCTCAAATCTCTTAAACTGAAAAAAATTTATAACCCCCCCAACCGCCCGTTTTTTTATAGTCGAACAAACTAAAATAAAAATATAAATAAATAAAAGGTAAATTAAAATGGAGAGTGATCACCGCCAGTTGACGGTTCAAATCTTCTTTCAATTTTTTCAGAGATTAAAGAGTTATCTAGTAGAGTTGTAAGAAAAACAATTGAATAGAAAGTGAAACTAGATTTGAAAATTATAGTCGTCTTCACCACGAACTTTAGGGGCGGCTCAACTCCTAGGCGAACGAGGCGATTGCCTAGGGCCCCCAAATATAGTGGGGCCAATTCAGGTCTCGAAGCATCGTAATCTCATCCTTACACCAATCCTTCTCATCCCTCTCGCGAGTCACAACATTGAGATTTACGAGCTGTAGCAAGCTCTGGTCTCAAAATACAAAGAAATATAACAAAATAGAACGAAAACAAAATAAGAGAAAAACAGATCGATTGATCCACAGATCGACATGGAGTAATCAGTTTGTCTTGTTGGAATCACTCACCTGCTTCAGTCCGCAGAGTAACGGAGGGGAAATAGTACGGAGATCGAGCAAGAAGCAGAGTAACGTCATTGATTTTTTGCTTTTTTTTTTAATGAAATCTTTTTCGCCTCTTTCTAGTCACTGATGCTTCTACTTGTTTGAAGACTAATTGAAAGAAGAGAGGATTTTAAAGAGGCAGGAATTTGGGTGGGCGAATTCTGCTTGGAAGAGAACAAGAGTGTTTATATCTTGTTATTACGGAGCAATTTAATCTCCTAATTAAGGCTCATGTGCTAATTTGATCTTCAAGAGTAGATAAAATTGAATTTTAGAGAAAACTAAATAATAAATAAATAATAGTTTTGGATTACTATTAAAACTATCTAATATTTATTTTATTTCAATCTAATTAAATCCCATATTTAATCATCAACTGATTCTACTTATTATCACTTCCTTTTTTTAGAAATTACATATTACTCTACAGTTAATTACAAAAGCACATCTAATTGTGAAATTCTCTCAAATAAATAATTAAGAATATATACTATAAAGAATCATCAAAAAAAAAAATTAGAGATAATCAAATAACAAATCCTATCTACTAAGAGAAAACTCATCAAATTATTAAATCTCTATAGTCATTCGTTTAAATTATTACATGAGTACTAGATGGAAAAAACTTAATTTCAAAAAATTATCACAAACTTGCTTTCTTATTGACATGCTCTTAAAATTTCACTGATTTTTTCACATAGCAACCATGTGTCTTCCCCTTTAAAAAAGTAGTCACATATTGGAGCGTGGATTTTACAACAAAACACTCCTAACTCTAGAATTAACATTCTAATCTAGTTTCAACTATGCCTAAAAACTAAATCATTCCCTCTAAACAAATATGCTTTCTTTTTAACAATAGTTTTAGAAGAGCACAAAGCTAGCAGTCTCACGAGCCAATAAGGTTACACATGATCATTCAAAGGAGCTCATATAACAGAATATTATTAACTATCCCTGTAACAATTGCTTCTGTAAAAAGAAGTTTTTCAAAATTAAAATTGATAGATTCATGCCTAAGATCAATTATGTCACAAGAAATATTAAATAGATTAGCCATCTTATCTATAGAAAATGATATATTAGCAAAACTTGAATACAAAAACTTGATTAAAATTTGTGCATCTCAAAAAGATAGAAGAGTTGTTTTCAATGAAATATGGATTAAATAAAATATTAATTAATATTAATTATTTTTTAAAGTATATTTTAAAAGGGTCTCGTTTGAAACTTATGCCTAAGGCCTCCATGGAGATTGAGCCGTCCTCGTCGAACTTGAACTGCTTGGAGGAGGATTTTGTCGTCGGACCGAATCAAAAGAGAATACTCTTTTATTGTTACTGTTAGTGTTAAAGAATCAAAAGAGAATATTCTTTTATTTGTTAAGAGACTAAAACTAACTAATCTACCCATAGTTAACCCTTAATCTACCCTTTTTCACTATTGGATTTGGATCAGGCAACTCAAAAATAGTTTTGCCCTTCGTGTCACAAAACATAACTGGGCCTGGGTTCTGTTCCAACGGAAGCCCAGCCAGCCTTTCCTTAAGCTGAGCTCTCTAGCTTTTGGGATGGAACGAGCTTTTCAGCTCAGGCTCTCAGGCTCATTTTAGTTTGGGCCCAAATACCCACGGGCCGAATTTAGCGGTTCGTTGATTCGTAGGCAATATTGTAAAAAAAAAATAAAGAATCACGTGTTGATGGAATAATTCAAATCCAAACAAAAGAGAGACAGATAAAACACAGAGAGAGAGAGGGGGAGAGAAAAAGAAAAGAAAAGAAACGCATCTCAGATCCCACGACCGGTCTTGGATGTCGTTTAGCAATCATCACCATGGCCCCCAGTGCATCAGATCCAATAATAGCACATTTTATAACTAAATAAATTGTTAAATAGGAATATTATTTTTGAGATGTACTAAAAAACTCACCATATTTCTTCATAATCAGATATCCTATTCATTCATCCAACAGCTAGGCTGGCTAATCCCTCCTCGCCACGTTCTTACTTTGAAGGAAAACTTACACAATGTATTTTTCCTGTTCGCTCTTTATAAATACATGGGATTTTGGAGTCCACGGAAAAATCTACCCACTTGTGGGACCTCCTAATTGGAAGAGTCCAAAGAAGATTGGCTAGTGATCTCCTATCATGCTCTTTTGATGCCTCGAAAGAGCAGCCCTTCACGGGCCGCCGCGTCAGTATTAGAGAGATACGGTTTTCCGCATAATGTTCTGTATGCCCGTACGATCTGCCATGTGTTGATATCGGTAATTTAGGAACTGTCCGCATAGAGATCAAAAGATTTTGGTGCGGAGAACAGAATCTCTCATCGATGTCTGCTGTCAGAGGTATTCAGAATTTTTTTTTTTTTTGGCACAAGGGGGCTGCTAGCTTCAAAATTGCACGTTAGTTATTTTGGTATTTAGCATATATATACCCTTATAAGTTCGAGTTTTCCGTCTTTTCTTTTTTGTATATTCTCTACATGTCTTTTTATTTTTAAATTATTTTACAAACATTCCTTCCCTCCTTCATTTAGACAGCTATGTGTAAAAGAATTTGAATAATATTAATAGCTATCCTCAATTTATTCATTTTCTAATATAAATATAAGAATATTAGTATAATTGCTGTTGTTGTTATTATTATTTCTTAAAAATAAATTGTAAATATATGGCTTGTTTATTTGCGCTTATTAAATGCGAATTAGTGTCTACGTGGACAACCATCTTCTGGTTTTTAGTTGCTTTATTTTTAGGGCTTAAGAACATTATTAGATAGTTTATGAGAAGTTGTCTCTCGGTTTTTATTTTGTAGTTCAATCCAAGAACAAATGAGAGAGAGTGTGTGTGTAATTTACTGTTGAAGTGACAATTAGAGGAGATTCACCTTCCTTATCTCTACTCAATCTTATTGGTATGTCTATGTTTTTAATTTATTATTTTATTTGTTTTTTCTTCGTAATGAGTAGCTAATTCCCTTCCTTCTGGGCTCAATAGTCTCTCATCTCTAGTTTAGATCTTGATCAATTTTCATGAAAAAAACCCAATTGAATCATTTAAGTGTCTAACTTTAAACTTTACTTCTAACGAGTGTTCTTGAAGGGACATGATGTAACGGTCCCAGTAAAAATTTTTCATTTTAAACATAATCATCTCATATAATCCAAGCGTGGGACCCATCAGTACACAATGCTTCGACATATACATCATAACATGTATGATTTAATTGAAACTTAGCATACTAACATCTATAGATCACTAATCCACGAGAACACAAATCTTGGATATGTTCATACAATAATAGTCCAACACCAAGTTCTTTAATATTTACATGCCACAATAGAAACTCAACTAAACATAAACATACTTATACAAAACCATGTATATCCAATAAAAGAAACTCCTACTGCTGAGGTACCGGCGATAATGTCCGCGCTACCGCTTTAAGCAGGACCCTTGCCTTTGTCCAAACCTGTAGTGGAGTGTGAATAGAGTGAGCTTGACGGCTCAGTGAGTAAAACAATATTTAAATGCACTTAGCAGGTAGGTATACAGGGTTAAATCATCCAGTTGTCATGAGTATCAACATACTATTTTTATTGGATTTCAAATCCATCATGAACCAAAACAGAACACAGAATAATGCCTTATTAGTCGACTAGGCCACTTCTATAGTCGACTAACAACTGCAAGTCGACTAATGCTTGGACTACAGTCGACTAAAACTGCTTTACACGTACCTGCTTCTTAACTGATCAAACAGAGACTTTGTAGTCGACTACCCTTCCTGGTATAGTCGACTACCAATGACTAGTCGACTGGAAGTTTCCTCTAGTCGACTAAAACTGTGAAAAGTTGTGATACTTTTTGTGAATCATCTATAGTCGACTACCCTCTTGATATAGTCGACTAAAGGAATTTATTAGTCGACTGGTAGTAGGTCCTAGTCGACTAAAACTGTGAAAAACAGATTTCTAACTTCTGCTTACACTCTGCCTCTGAGATTTAGTCGACTACAGTCTGTTTGTAGTCGACTAATACTGCTATATCAGCAATTCTCTGCCTCAAATATTACATCTATAGTCGACTAATTCCTGGACTTAGTCGACTAATTCACATAAAACAGCTTGTTTAAGACTCTATTTCAGATCTGAAATTAAAGAATCATGCATGATTTTATCATAGGACTTCTATCATGTCCATATACACGTACACAAACATATATACATATGTTCTCCCCTTCTACGCCTCCGGTTCAACCCGGTCCCTTCCTCCGATAACACACAAACACAAACACAACATATATACACATATGTTTCCCTCCTCTACGCCTCCGGTTCAACCCGGTCCCTTCCTCCGAAACACACAAACACAATCACAACATATATACACATATGTTTCCCTCCTCTACGCCTCTGGTTCAACCCGGTCCCTTCCTCCGAAAACACACAAACACAATTACAAACATATATACACATATGTTCTCCCCTTCTACTCCTCCGGTTCAACCCGGTCCCTTCCTCCGAAAACACACAAACACATATATCATCATCTCATATCAATATGCAGGATATGTAAAATATCATAATTTTGTAAGCAACGGAAATAAACAATTACAGAAATTAAAACAGATGATCCTACATCACACATAGGCTCAATATTTGCATATCTACATGCTTATGTCATAGCATATTCATTTCTACTCATTTCTACTCCTTTTTACTCATTTCTACTCATTTCTACTTATCATATTACCAAGATTTAGTATGTTCTACTCACTTGTAAGGCTGATCTTGGCTATTTGTAGTTGTTGCCTGATTTCCTTGTTGTTGCTACTTGAAAAAAAAGGAGAGAGAGAGAATTCTTTAGCGAGAGAGTGTTTGAAGAGAGAGAGTTCTTTTTTGAAAAAGTGTTGAATTATCTTCCTCTTTCTCTATTTATAGCCTCAATCTTACCATAGAATTTTGCCAAGTGTCCCTCCACAAAAGTTTGCCATGTGTCCTTTCATTTTTGTAAAATTATAAAAGAGAGGGGTTTATTTGCAAAATAGTATGATATTTTCTCTTGACCAATCAAAACTTGCCATGGAGATGGAGATATTTTTGATGGAACCTTGGAGAAGCTTGGAGAAGTTTGGAGAGAGAAAAGGAAACTTGGGGAGGAAGAAATCTTTATACCTGTATAAATACTTACGTATATACCTGTATATACGTACCCGTATAATACCCGTCTAATACGGGTTTACTCCATAAGCGTATTATACGCAGAAAATACTAAAATATCATGCATGAAATATTGATATTTTAGGAAAATAAAAATACTTTAAATGGGGCAACTGTTACATTCTACCCTCCTTATGAAAGTTTCGTCCTCGAAACTTAACGTACCTTGGAATAAATGCGGATAGGTCTTTTTCATCTCCTCTTCCAGTTCCCAAGTGGCTTCTTCTATATTTTGATTTCTCCATAAAACCTTGACCAAGGAAATATTTTTGCTTCTCAACTGCTTCTCTTTGCGATCAAGAATTTGTATTGGTTCTTCCGTGTAGGACATGTCTTCTATCATATGCAGGGGTTCATAGGAGATGATATGAGCAGGATCGGGCACATACTTCCTCAGCTGAGATACATGAAATACATTGTGCATCCTTTCTAAGGCAGGGGGTAGGGCCAAACGATAAGCAACCGGTCCAATCTTATCCAATATTTCAAACGGACCCACATATCTAGGGGCTAATTTGTTCTTATTGCCGGCGCGTCTCACTCCTTTCATAGGAGATACCTTTAGGAAAACACTATCCCCTACCTCAAACTCTAGTGGTCTGCGACGATTATCTGCATAAGCTTTCTGTCTACTCTGGGCTGCTTTCATCCTTTCTCTGATTAGCTTGATCTTCTCTGTAGCTTCTTGAATTACATCGGGGCCAAATAGTTTTCTGTCCCCAACTTCCTCCCAACAGATTGGTGATCTACACCTCCTCCCATATAATGCTTCAAATGGAGGCATACCGATAGTGGATTAATAACTATTATTATATGCAAACTCCACTAAGGGTAGATAGTTGTCCCAACTTCCCCCAAAATCCAGTACACAGGTTCTCAACATATCTTCTAATATTTGAATGGTCCTTTCTGACTGTCCATCCGTTTGGGGGTGGGCTGCTGTACTGAATTGTAAGTTAGTACCCATAGCTCTGGACAAACTTTTCCAGAATCTGGATTGAAATCTTGGGTCCCGATCTGATACAATGGATTCAGGTACTCCATGTAATCTAATTATCTCTCGGACATATACCTGAGCCAATCTTTCCATTGAATAATTGATCCGGATAGGTAGAAAATGGGCAGATTTGGTGAGTCTGTCTACTACTACCCAGACTGTATCCAGTCCTTGGGACGTCCGAGGAAGTCCAGTGACGAAATCCATAGCAATTTGACTCCACTTCCATTCAGGAATAGGTAAAGGTACTAACAAACCTGGGGGTTTCTTATGTTCAGCCTTTACTTGTTGACAGACTAAACATTTGTGGACAAAATTGGAAATGTCCATCTTCATACCATCCCACCAGAAGTTATGACGTAGATCTTGATACATCTTTGTGCTTCCGGGGTGAGCTGTATAAGGTGTATTATGAGCCTCCTTCATTATCTCTTCTTTAATCTCTGCTACCTCTGGCACACATAGTCTGTGTCCAAGTCTTAAGACATCACCTTCTATGTGAAACTCCTTGAGTTCTCCTTCTTGCACTTTCTTCATCATCTTCTTTATTTGAGTATCTTCTTGTTGTGCCTTTTTGATCTTGTCGTATAGATTAATTTGGATACTCACTTGATTCAGTTGATACCCAGAATTTGAAGAATCAATGACTCGCACTTCTATTTGCATCTCTTCTAGGTCTCTTAATAGTCTTACTTGACGAGTCATTAAGGTGGCCAGTGTTCCTCCCGATTTCCGGCTCAAAGCATCAGCTACTACATTGGCCTTCCCAGGGTGGTATTGAATAGTAATATCATAATCTTTTATTAGTTCTAACCACCTCCTCTGCCTCATATTCAGTTCCTTTTGTGTGAAGATATATTTCAAGCTCTTATGATCAGTAAAAACTTCACAAGACACGCCATACAAGTAATGTCGCCAGATCTTTAAAGCAAAGATCACAGCGGCTAATTCCAAGTCATGAGTGGGATAATTCCTTTCATGGGTCTTCAATTGCCGGGATGCATAGGCAATAACTTTTCCCTTTTGCATTAATACACATCCCAATCCCAGTTTTGATGCATCACTAAAAATGACAAATCCTTCAGTCCCTGAAGGTACTACTAAGACAGGAGCAGATGTTAATCTGGCTTTAACTTCCTGAAAACTCCTATCTTGATCTTCTCCCCACACAAACTTCTTATTCTTTCTGGTTAATTGGGTCATTGGTGCCACAATCAAAGAAAATCCTTCTACAAATCTTCTGTAGTATCCTGCTAATCCCAAGAAACTTCGAACTTCAGTAGCATTAGTAGGTCTGGGCCAGTCTCGGATTGCTTCAATCTTTACCGGATCTACTGCTATCCCCTCTTTGGATATAATATGACCGAGAAATCCTACTTGCTCAAGCCAAAATTCACATTTCTTCAATTTTGCATAGAGTTGCTTCTCTCTCAAGATTTGAAGGACAATATTAAGATGTTTCTCATGATCTTCCTTATTCTTTGAATAGACCAGAATATCATCAATGAATACCACTACAAACTGGTCTAAGTATGGTTGAAACATCCGATTCATTAGGTCCATAAATGCTGCCGGGGCATTAGTGAGTCCAAAAGGCATGACTAGAAATTCAAAGTGTCCATATCTTGTCCGAAAAGCTGATTTGGGCACATCTTCAGGTTTGACCTTCAACTGATGATACCCCGATCTAAGGTCTATCTTGGAAAATACACAAGACCCTTGCAATTGATCAAATAGGTCATCAATTCGAGGGAGAGGGTACTTATTCTTGATAGTTGCTTTATTCAATTCCCGGTAGTCAACACATAATCTCATACTCCCATCCTTCTTCTTGACAAATAGGACAGGTGCTCCCCAGGGAGATATACTTGGCCGAATAAAACCTTTGTCTAATAATTCTTGCAATTGAGTTTTAAGTTCTTTCATTTCTGCAGGGGCCATACGGTACGATGCCTTAGAAATTGGGGCAGTACCGGGTATTACATCGATTGTAAATTCTACTTCCCGATCTGGGGGCAACCCTGGTAAGTCTTCCGGGAATACATCAGGGAACTCATTCACAATTGGAATAGTCATAATATCTACATCAATTCTGGTGGTATCCAACACCGAAACCAGAAATCCTTGGCACCCTTGCTTCAATAACTTGGTGGCTTTGATGGCTGATATGTGAGGTATGTCATAATTTCCTTTCTCTCCTTCAAAGATAAACTCTGGAGTCCCTTCCATTTTAAAGATAATCCTCTTTTTATTACAATCCACATAAGCACCACTGGCAGACAACCAGTCCATTCCTAGTATGGCATCGAACTCCATTTCGCCTAGCTTTATCAGATCAACAAAGGTCTTCATTTCTCCAATTATTACTTCACAATTCGTATATCTAGTGCTAGCTATTAAATTCTCCCCTATAGGTGTAGACACAACCAATTGAAATCCTAGGGGTTTTGATTCTTGATGTAATTTATAAGCAAAAGCACTAGATACGAATGAATGAGTAGCTCCAGGGTCAAATAAAATATGAGCAATATGTCCTGATACGGAGATCATACCTTCCACCACTGCATTTGAGGCCATTGCTTCTCGGTGGTTCAATGCGAAGGTTCTGCCTTGCATCCGAGGTTGCTGAACCGATGACTGGGTTACAGCAGAACGTGGAGCATTACTGGGTGGCATGGAGTTACTGGCTTGTCCTCTGGAAGGATTCGTCCTCATAATCGGCCTTCCATTTCCTCTACTAAATCCTTGGCTTCCACGCGTGGTTGGACAATTTTTCCTTAGATGTCCCACTCCTCCACAATTAAATAAGACCTGTCTGGGAGACAGTTTCCAAAATGATTTATTCTACACTTCTGACACCAAGGAGCCTCCGAGCCTCTGGGATGGAACGCAGAGGTAGTTTGTGTCTTCGAGGCGGTGTCTCTATTCCTCAGCCACGTTCTCCCGCCTCTGGCTCCTCCTCCTCTATAGGTGTTAAACCCAGATCCTCTGCTACTGGCTGGTCCTGATGCCGTCCTCATAGGAGGTTCTTGATAACGGGGGCGCTTAGAATTGGGAATTTCTTCCACCCATTCTCCCTGACCTTCTTGTATGTCCATTTCTACCTCCAAAGCTCTTTCTACTGCTTGGAGATAATTTCTCAGTTGTAATGGAATCAGCCGGCCCCGAATATCTGATCTTAGGCCCTTTACGAACCTCTTTGTCTTATCTGCTTCACTCCTAACCAAAGCATCAGCATACCTGGATAGCTGAGTGAATTTCTGATCATACTGGGATACATTCTTAGAATCTTGACGGAGTTCCAAGAATTCTGTTGCCATTTTATCTCTGGCTGTCTCCGGAATGTATTTCTCAGTGAATTTGTTCACCAAGAACTCCCAGGTGATTGGTTCCCTTGTATTCTTCCTACTAAGTTTCACTGCCCTCCACCAATGTTCCGCTTCCTTCTGGAACATAAAAGAAGAGAAGGACACCTTTTGTTCATCAGTGCAACTCATGACTTCCAGAATCTTTTCTATTTGTAGAAGCCATGCTTCGGCTTGCAAAGGGTCCGCCTTCCCTTCGAATACGGGTGGTTTCATTTTCTGAAACTGCTCCAGTGCTCGATGAGAACTGTTGTTGCTCGCCCTGTTTACTAATTGCGCGAGCCAGTCCGGCATCACCCCCGGAGTCTCCTCATTCCCTCTATTTCGAGCTTCAGAGTCTTCATTATTGTCCGCGGGGTGCGCGCTCCCCATCTCGCTATAATGTGTCGTATCGAGTGACAGGGTATCCTCAGGTAGTGATTGGTTCAAATCCATGCGTTCTTCCTACATGAATATAAGGGCGTCTTATCAACACATTACACAATTTGGATTAAGTAGGGATAAAACTTTTTCTCATATACTCATACTAATAATGTCACTTGTGAAACAACAACTTGTTATATATGTATATATAGTTACATCCATCATGGATACAAAAAGTGTCATTCCGACATGCCTGCCTACTGGAATATCCGGACTACTTCCTGCGCATTCATAAGATATATGCCAGGGTACATACAACAACCCTACGGATATCCATTATCTAACATATTAGGCCTATATACATAAATACATCAAAAGTGTCAGTTATAAGATTCACCCCTCACAGGGTGGGGTATCCCCACTAGGATCCTTACTAGTATTGTTGTTATTATCCAAATCCTCTTCGGGGTCTTCCTCTTCGGGGTCTTCTTCCGATGACTCATCCCCGGCACAGTGCCAGTCATCTAAGTCATCATATCGATCCATGTCTTTTTCCCATGTCTCGTTCCAAAAGACACCTCCATAAGTAAAGCCCCTTCGAGTTTCTTCCTTAATCGTACTCGAGTGCTCCACTACTGATACTTCAACCGAATCTCCTATGACACTACTTGTGTCAACCGGGGTAGGTTCAGGCTTGTTAGATGCCTGCGACTCGACCTCTTCACCATCTATCCAGTTCAGGGGCATAATCATTTTTGCAGGGTCAGTTTCATCTGATTCATATCCCCAGTCCATCGAATCCGCTATCCAGCTCTTACTCGAGCTGTCGGAATTAGAGGCTGACCAGAATATATCAGAGTCTCCCATCTATATGTAAACAAAACGGACATATCAATTTCAAGTCCATGAAATCATCTTAATCATATGACTATCATCAAAAATCAATATAATTGGACACACTTATAACCATACTTCTTGTCATATAAGACCCACTACTTAACTATAATCACATGTCTATATGTAACAACCTAACAATTTCATCATCTCTTACTACTTCTACATCTAAACCATTGCTCTGATACCAATTGTAACGGTCCCAGTAAAAATTTTTCATTTTAAACATAATCATCTCATATAATCCAAGCGTGGGACCCATCAGTACACAATGCTTCGACATATACATCATAACATGTATGATTTAATTGAAACTTAGCATACTAACATCTATAGATCACTAATCCACGAGAACACAAATCTTGGATATGTTCATACAATAATAGTCCAACACCAAGTTCTTTAATATTTACATGCCACAATAGAAACTCAACTAAACATAAACATACTTATACAAAACCATGTATATCCAATAAAAGAAACTCCTACTGCTGAGGTACCGGCGATAATGTCCGCGCTACCGCTTTAAGCAGGACCCTTGCCTTTGTCCAAACCTGTAGTGGAGTGTGAATAGAGTGAGCTTGACGGCTCAGTGAGTAAAACAATATTTAAATGCACTTAGCAGGTAGGTATACAGGGTTAAATCATCCAGTTGTCATGAGTATCAACATACTATTTTTATTGGATTTCAAAATCCATCATGAACCAAAACAGAACACAGAATAATGCCTTATTAGTCGACTAGGCCACTTCTATAGTCGACTAACAACTGCAAGTCGACTAATGCTTGGACTACAGTCGACTAAAACTGCTTTACACGTACCTGCTTCTTAACTGATCAAACAGAGACTTTGTAGTCGACTACCCTTCCTGGTATAGTCGACTACCAATGACTAGTCGACTGGAAGTTTCCTCTAGTCGACTAAAACTGTGAAAAGTTGTGATACTTTCTGTGAATCATCTATAGTCGACTACCCTCTTGATATAGTCGACTAAAGGAATTTATTAGTCGACTGGTAGTAGGTCCTAGTCGACTAAAACTGTGAAAAACAGATTTCTAACTTCTGCTTACACTCTGCCTCTGAGATTTAGTCGACTACAGTCTGTTTGTAGTCGACTAATACTGCTATATCAGCAATTCTCTGCCTCAAATATTACACCTATAGTCGACTAATTCCTGGACTTAGTCGACTAATTCACATAAAACAGCTTGTTTAAGACTCTATTTCAGATCTGAAATTAAAGAATCATGCATGATTTTATCATAGGACTTCTATCATGTCCATATACACGTACACAAACATATATACATATGTTCTCCCCTTCTACGCCTCCGGTTCAACCCGGTCCCTTCCTCCGATAACACACAAACACAAACACAACATATATACACATATGTTTCCCTCCTCTACGCCTCCGGTTCAACCCGGTCCCTTCCTCCGAAAACACACAAACACAATCACAACATATATACACATATGTTTCCCTCCTCTACGCCTCTGGTTCAACCCGGTCCCTTCCTCCGAAAACACACAAACACAATTACAAACATATATACACATATGTTCTCCCCTTCTACTCCTCCGGTTCAACCCGGTCCCTTCCTCCGAAAACACACAAACACATATATCATCATCTCATATCAATATGCAGGATATGTAAAATATCATAATTTTGTAAGCAACGGAAATAAACAATTACAGAAATTAAAACAGATGATCCTACATCACACATAGGCTCAATATTTGCATATCTACATGCTTATGTCATAGCATATTCATTTCTACTCATTTCTACTCCTTTTTACTCATTTCTACTCATTTCTACTTATCATATTACCAAGATTTAGTATGTTCTACTCACTTGTAAGGCTGATCTTGGCTATTTGTAGTTGTTGCCTGATTTCCTTGTTGTTGCTACTTGAAAAAAAAAGGAGAGAGAGAGAATTCTTTAGAGAGAGAGTGTTTGAAGAGAGAGAGTTCTTTTTTGAAAAAGTGTTGAATTCTCTTCCTCTTTCTCTATTTATAGCCTCAATCTTACCATAGAATTTTGCCAAGTGTCCCTCCACAAAAGTTTGCCATGTGTCCTTTAATTTTTGTAAAATTATAAAAGAGAGGGTTTATTTGCAAAATAGTATGATATTTTCTCTTGACCAATCAAAACTTGCCATGGAGATGGAGATATTTTTGATGGAACCTTGGAGAAGCTTGGAGAAGTTTGGAGAGAGAAAAGGAAACTTGGGGAGGAAGAAATCTTTATACCTGTATAAATACTTACGTATATACCTGTATATACGTACCCGTATAATACCCGTCTAATACGGGTTTACTCCATAAGCGTATTATACGCAGAAAATACTAAAATATCATGCATGAAATATTGATATTTTAGGAAAATAAAAATACTTTAAATGGGGCAACTGTTACACATGAGGATAAGATTGGTTTTTGAATTTACTCTTGAAGTTAATCTTTAAAAAAGAACTTGTCTTTATTCCATGCTTACTTAATTGCTTTGATGGTTTAATATTCAAAAAATGATTTCAAAACTGAAGTTCGATTTCTTTAAAAAAAAAAAACTATCTTATGTGTTTTATTTGATCTCTTTTAAATTCAAGATTACTTTTGCTTATGATCTCATTGAGACACTAAAAATTTTAAGAGAAAACTCTAGAGTTGAGTAAAGATTAGTGAGCTCAGATCTGTTTTTAGTTCGCTTAATTTTTGCTATAGAAGGCTCGGAACTCAGGGACAGGAGAATTTTTTTTCTTATTATTATTTTTTCTTATCTCTCACTATCTCTTCTATTTTTTTTTTTGACAAACAAATACTTTATTGTGGAAGAAGTCTCTTTCAAAATTAGCTCTTTCTCTCTCTTCGTTCACCCCCATCTGCGAATGCATTAATTACATTGATCTTTTTTTTTTTAGATGAATGAGTCTCTTCGTTTAGATAAACAAGTGAATTTAAAACACAACAAATAACAAACCAACAATAAAAGCAAACAATATTGGCTTGGGGTGTAAGGGCATATGGTCTTAGGGCCTGTTTGGTTAAGGGTGGAAGTGAGAAAGTGAGGAAGTAGTAATAGTTGCCTTTGAAACTTGAGAATTGGTTAATAAGTTTTCCGGTGTTTGGATGTTGTTAGGAAGTGTGATTTGAAAAATATTATATCTTTTTAGGTGTTTGGATGGTAATATGAAGTGGAAGTGAAAAAGTTAGCCACAAAGTTAATCGCAAAATAAAAATAAAATTAAAATTAATTAAAAAATAAACTGTAATTAAAATGCAAGTGAGATTTGCATGATCAAAAAATTAACTGTTTTGCGCTACAACTTATTACAAATGAGATTTACATGACCACAAAATTAACTGTAGCACCCTGAAAGTGAGAAAATGCTTGTGCAAAAGAGAAAAGAGAAAAGAAAAAGGGATTTTATTATTTTCCTTTTCCGATGTTTGGATAGATAGAAAAGTGAGCAATTATACTTCCTCGTTTCCTTACTTCTGCAACCAAACATACCCTAGTCGAGGCCGCATCGAGAAGGTGGCATATTGTATCAAAGAATTTATTAAATCTATGTGAAAATATCTTTAAAAAGAAACATAAATTCTTATTGTGGGAGAGCGAAAGTGTGGTGAGGATTTTCACCATAGACGATTGGACACTCCTCATTGATCTTGCTAAAAGCACAAAAAAGAAAAAAAACACTTTTTTAATTAGAAGCACCGATGTGGTGCAGGCCGAAAACTCTCGGATGTGAGAGTAAGTATTCTTGTTTGAGGAACGCTGAGAATACTTATGTGATTTTTTCAGTGATAATCAGAAACGAACCCCTTTCTAAATCGAGATCGATGTGTTTATATACCTGCTGGAGTCATAATTGATGGTGCGAATATTTTGGATCTCTATAACTATATGATTTACATGTTTTAATTTTCTCATAACCGCCCAGATCACACTGCTTGATTGTTGGGATCGTCTATCCATAATAAACCGCATTAAAGTTAAGGTGTTATAACGTTTTGAACTTGGGGATGATCTGACATCGTAACTGAATTCGTGAATTATGAGGATCATGCCGCTAAGCTGTAACTAGCAGAGAAGCAACAATCTTCGCAGAGAGTCTTCGTCTCGAAGGTTGGGGCCCTTGACTAGCGAGACGACTTCGTCTGTGTTGAGCATCCGTGATAAATGCTCTCGGATCATTGTTATCCCAAACATGCACCCGATGGTCTCGGATCTGTGTAAGTAGTTCGGGACTATTGTGGGCTCGGGGCAGGACCTGAGGCTTCCTGGGGCCCGTACTGGGCCTGCTGGCATGTCAAACTCATTGATCACTTGAGATGCTTCTGACACAGTGGGACACATGTCGCGATCTTGATGAGAGTCAAATCTAACTACTACATAAAACCTCCAAAAGAAAAAAATGGAGAAAAGTAAAACTTAAGAAGGAAACCAAAATGAATTAATGATTGTTAATGCAATATGCATCTTTATCACCATTTACACCCCCACTGATTCACCACCCGAACAAACAAAAAGGGAGAGAAATCCTCCCCCGTGATTCGTAGGCTCGTTTGCTAAATAAGAAAGAATATAGGGACTACCATGCAAAAACCGACTGATAGAATGCAACAGCCGTTCAATCCCAGATCTCCGCGCCTTCGCGCTCCTTGAACAGCCCCCGTCCTCTCTCACTCTCCATATAAGGGGTCGGCCGCCTCTCGCTTTGATCCATTCCTCCGACTTCATCGTAGAGATCTCAGCAATCGGAGGCCGCTCATGCAGCAGAAAGGGCGATCCTTTAACCGACGATCCAGGAGCTTCTCAAGATCTCGCTTCGCCATTGAAGGAGCTTAGCTTTTTCATCAGCCCAAAACCCCAATCTGAACTCAAAACCCTAACAAGATGTCAAACATGGCGGCTTTCCAGGGTAAGACAACTGATTTGAATTTTGATCTAAATTTAAATTTGAACTAGCGATAAGAAGAGGATAGAGTATATCTGAGTTCCTTGATAGCTGTTTGAGTTTCATTTTTTTTGAACAATATTTTAGTTTTATTTTATTTGAGTGGGTTTGGTAATTTTTGGGATCGTTGAGCAATGTCAGTCGAAGCGGAGCGAGAGGTCCAGAAGAGCTACTGGATCGAGCACTCCAAAGATCTGACGGTGGAGGCGATGATGCTCGATTCACGTGCCTCGGATCTTGATAAAGAAGAGAGGCCCGAGGTAATGCGTCCATCTCAGACTATTCTTGGATTTTTTTTTTTAAAGCTCTAAAGTGCTCAAATCTGCCAATTTTAGCTCGCATTTTGTATCCGTTAGATGCATGATCAAGCATTTTCATGAAAAAAAAAAAAGCTTTTTTCCCCAAAGAAAGATTGTTCTATTGGCTTTGAACTGTAGACGATACTGGCCGTCTCTAGAACACATAAAGATGAGTATAAATGAAGGATACTGGCCGTCTCTTGAACACATATAGACGAGTACAATAGATGATGAAGGATCTGATCACATAACCTTATGGGACTTTATAACAATTTGCAGAGCAGTGGAGACTCTGAGACTAAATGAACTAAAGTACTTAATTTTGGTACAACACAGCATACTTTGCAGGGTAGTGGGAGACTTTGAGACTTTGCAGCGTATTTAATTTTGTTCAACATATCTGTTCATGAGAGACAACATCTGGCAAATCGCGTCATATTTCATCATTACAGTGAGGACTGTTGATTGATACATAGAAAATGGACGCATGCTAACTGCTTAAAGTATCAGTTGAAGCATCCCTTTGGATGAGCCTCACAAATGGATTAAAATTGAGAATGAAGATCCAAATTTTTGTTGTCAGTTCTCCACAAATCTCTTCCATTTTTCAGTTCAATGTCCTCTTCATCATGATGCATTTATGTCATATTTGGTGAATAATTTTGGTTGGACCTTTAAAACTGTAACGTTATAATTTCATTGGAGAAAGATTCTGCCATAGATTCTAATCATAAAATTGGCTATCAGGAAGATTCTTACAAAGGGAAATGTTAGGAATTCCTTTATAGCTTGTCTTTGCTTCGTAGTGCTTTCATCATGGATAATTTTGAAGTAAAATGCCAGCTAGGAGGTCTACTCCATTTTTTTTTGTTATTATCATTCTGCTCTTGAATTGTAAGTATAACACCATCATCATTTAAGACATATGTTGAATTTTGGATACTGAACCTCGCCACCTTTCTGTAGGTCCTTTCTCTGCTTCCACCATACAAGGAAAATCTGTTCTGGAACTAGGAGCTGGTATTGGCCGCTTTACTGGTGAACTGGCCAAAGAAGCTGGTCATCTTCTAGCTATGGATTTCATTGAGGATGTAATTAAGAAGGTAAACTGATTTTCTCTTCTATGGAAGTTGTTCATCCATGAAACTAGCTGTTGATGCTTGCTTATCTATACTTCAGAGTTGCTCGTGATATCTCTTTTGCTCGGTTGTTTACTTGTTATCTACAGAATGAAAGTATAAATGGGCATTTTAAGAATACACGCTTCTTATGTGCTGATGTGACATCTCCAGACTTGAAAATTGAACCAGAATCTGTGGATTTGATTTTCTCAAACTGGTTACTGATGTATCTCTCAGATATTGAGGTGAGCTCTTTCTGACTATTGATTTTTGCCTTGTTACATTTAATAGATCTCCACTCCATTGATCTTCCCGTTCATGGTCAATATTTCAGTAGCATTCTTGTGAAATGCTAAGTCTTTCATTTATCTGTTGAAAGGTTGAAAAGCTGGTAGAAAGGATGGTAAAATGGTTAAAAGTTGGTGGATTTATTTTCTTTCGAGAGTCTTGTTTCCATCAATCTGGAGATTCTAAGAGGAAAGTCAACCCTACTCACTATCGCGAACCAAGGTTTTATACCAAGGTAACATCCTAAGTTCCCCCTTATGAAGTACTTAAACATATAGTTGGGTAATATGCTCGTCACTGAGACAATTCGAACATGGAATCAGCATTCCTTCTGTACCTTTATCACAATACAAATATGCATACTGCAGAACAGGCTAAGTTAGGTAATTCTATCCTTCTTCAAGGCTTCTATGCTGAGCAACAATAAATATCTTCATGCTTAGCCTGAACCTCTCTCTCTCTCTCTCTGTGTGTGTGTGTGTGTGTGGGTTGTTGGGGTTTGTGTTTGTGATTCAACCACGAACCGTGTAACGGTCCCAGTAAATTCTTATAATATTGAACTAATCCAATAATATTTCTTCGAAATTTCGGCAGCACCTCCCCTAAAATATAGACCATACCATACTACACCACAACAGATAATGTCCACAATGGACACAACACTTCCAATAAAACATTTCGGCACAATTTGCCTACTTATCAACATAATTAAAAGAACATCTCCTTACATAATCTTGCATTCATCCATCAACATCAAAAGAGTTACAATGTCCTTTCCCACAATACATCATACTTACCATAACATTTTCCAAGTCTTTCCATACATGAAATTAAGGTTACCTGCCAAGTTTATATTCAAATAGCCACACATAGAGTTATACTTACATTTCCAACACCCAAAATCCCCTTCCATACATCAAGTTCCCACATATAGATACAATAAGCAGTTGCAAAAGTAAACAAAATATGAAGAAGATACAAGTATGACATGAGAGGGGTCGATCACTTCATATCCAAAAGATTTTAGAACCTACATTGGCTTCTTACCCTTATCCAAACCTGAAATTTACAACATGAATAAAGACATGAGCTTGAAAGCTCAGTGAGTAAACCATCTAAAATCTACTAATCTATTTCCATATGTCAATTGGGTTTAAGTTGGTCCAGAAGTTTATTGAATTGGTTTCCACTGTGTTATTACATACCCTATTGTTAAGTTAGATGTCTCAACTACCATGAAAAAAATTTAATAAAGTTTATCCCTATCACACTTTAGCATATAATAGGAATAAATATAGTTGTCACCGTCTTCCCCCTTCTGCCGGCTCCCGCTCGGCCCCTTCCTCCAAGTAATATATATATTATATGCATACACATAATATGATTTTCACCGTCTTCCCCCTCCTCCTACCGGTTCGCGCTCGCCCCTTCCTCCAAGTAACATATCCATCGAGTAATCCAATCGAATGGGTAGGAAATGTGCGGACTTAGTGAGTCGGTCAACTATCACCCATATAGCATCATGTCCACGAGGAGACTTGGGAAGTCCTGACACAAAATCCATAGACCCGACTTAAATAAATCCGGTTTATAGCTTAAGTGATTTTCATTTAACCGGTGTATCAATCATGTTTAAATGTAATCCAAAATTTTAGAAAATACTATAAATATATGTATATATATATATATATATATGCATCAGTATCCTCTTTGGTACATTTTAAATACTAGGTGTTTGGTACATATTTAATAAGGGTATAATACTTGAGAGTACTAATACCTAATAATAATATCTATACCTAAATACATTATACATTATTTTCTAAAATAATAATAAGTCTTTGGTGAGGTGTTGGCAGCTTAAGAGCAAGAGGTAATGAGGTGGGGACTAGCTAAGAGATCTTGGAAGTTGTAACATGAGGTGTCAAAAATTTAGCAAAATAGGAAAGCTTTTAAATCCATAAAATTAGAAATAGATCCTTCCCAAAAACAACTAAACTCTTTTCTTTTTCCCCAAAATTACTTCTTCTTCTTCTTCTGGCTGTGAACGAAGACCCCCCACATCCACATCCCTCTCCCTCTTTGATTCCAAATCTCTCTCTCTCTCTCTCTCTCACCCCCGCCCCTTCGCCTTCCACCCCAGCCGCGCAGCAGGAGGCTGCGGCCAGGGCGGCGCGGGCACGCGGGGCGAGCGGCGCCGGAGGAGGCTGCGGGCGGCGTTGGGGGGGGGGGGGGGCGCGAGCAAGCGCGGCCCCGCAGCGAACGCGCGACCAGGTGGCAGCGAGCGCGCGGCCCAGGCGGCAGCGACGCGCGAAGGAGAAGAAGAGAGAGGTTTTTCTGGGTGAGATTCGGGAAATCCGCGGTCGGATTCGGGTTTCTTCGAACAAAAATTGGGGAAAACAGAATACTATTGGAGGTAAACCCTAGAAATTGTCCTAAATAAAGTTATTTTTTTATCATTGTTTAATTTAGGATTTTATTAACTTTAGGGCTTGGTTCGGCGGGCAAAACAGGTGGAGTTCTTCACATAGGCGTTCGTCAAGCAAGTGAGTAAACCCAATTTTAACTAAATTAAACTTTTGAAGTTGCTAGGCTTGAATAAAGAAATGTTTGGGTAAATTAAAATTCGAAATACTTGTATGTATGTTGATAAGTATATAAGGAAAAAGAGAAAGGACTTTATGTTGTGAAATTATAGGAAAAAGAGAGAGAAATCAAAATACGTATGATTTAGGAATTATTTTCTCATAGTATGTGTTAATGTTCTATTAAGCATATAGAAGATTTTGCGTAACCTTCATAGTGGCTAATGTAATACGGAGAAGTGGTTTAAATTTCATATATTGGAGAATGACAAAGTATTATGTGATATGTGGATGTTTATACCGTTATTTTAGCTAGATACTATACGGGCTCAATATCGGACTAGGTATTGTAATGTGAAATAATAAAAGGAAAAATGTCATTTCAATGTATGTACACGACATATAAATCTTTGGCGTAATGTAACACTTTTACTACAAAAGAATAAATTGAGTACATTAGGAGGTTTAATATGGTTCCATTTCATTCCGGAACTTGGAGTGGCATTAGCAGTCCAGGGGGCTTCTTATGTTCTGCTTTAACTTGTTGACATATTAGACATTTCTGCACGAACCGTGCTATGTCATCCTTCATCCCTTCCCACCAAAAATTTGCTCGCAGATCTTGATACATTTTAGTTGTCCCAGGGTGAGCTGTGTAAGGAGTGCAATGGGCTTCCCTCATAATTTGTTCTTGAGCTCGAAGTTGGAGGGTACACATATCCGGTCTCCCTTCTTTAATAATCCTTTATCAATGATGAAATCCTTTGTTTTGCCTTTTAGCACTTTCTCGAAGTTCTTAACTGTCTGCTCATCATTTTGTTGTGCCTGGTGGATCTTATCATAAAGATCAAATTCCACTCTAACTTGGTTCATCTGACTATCTCTAATTAGGATCTCCTTCGGTTGAACCTCAATCTGCATCTTCTCTATCTCCTTAACAAACTGGCTTGTTGAGTTAATAGTGTAGCAAAAGATCCCTCTGATTTGCGGCTAAGCGCATCTGCTACCACATTGGCTTTCCCAGGGTGATAGTGAATATTCAAATCATAATCTTTCATCAGTTCTAACCATCTTCTTTGGCGCATATTCAATTCTTTTTGAGTAAATATATACTTCAGGCTTTTATGGTCTGTATAAATATCACAAGACACACCATATAAATAATGTCGCCAAATTTTTAAAGCAAATATGATTGCAGCCAGCTCCAAATCATGGGTGGGATAGTTCTTCTCATGGTTTTTAAGTTGTCTGGATGCATAAGCAATTACTCTACCATGTTGCATTAATACACAACCCAGCCCCGACTTTGATGCATCACTGTAAATAACATATCCTTCAGTCCCAGAGGGCATAGCTAGGATTGGGGCCGAAGTTAACTTATTTTTCAATTCTTGAAAACTATCCTCCTGACTTTTCCCCCAATGAAATTTGAGATTTTTCTGGTCAATTGTGATAATGGTGCCGCAATCCTGGAGAATCCTTCTACAAACCTTCGATAATACCCAGCCAGTCCTAAGAAACTCCGCACCTCAGAGACATTGGTAGGTCGGGGCCAATTCTCAATTGCTTCTATTTTTGCTGGGTCCACAGATATTCCTTCTTTAGTAATAATATGACCGAGAAATCTAACTTTTTCTAGCCAGAACTCACACTTTTTGAATTTTGCATAACGTTGCTTTTCCCTCAATAATTGCAAGACTAGTCTCAAATGCTCTTCATGTTCTTCTGGGTTTTTGGAATAGATCAATATATCATCAATGAATACCACTACAAATTTATCCAAATATGGTTGAAAGATTCTATTCATCAGATCCATAAATGCTGCCGGAGCATTAGTCAGTCCAAATGGCATCACCAGAAATTCATAATGCTCATATCTGGTTCTAAAGGCTGTTTTAGGGACATCTTCTGATTTGATTTTCAATTGGTGGTATCCAGATCTTAAGTCCATTTTGGAAAATACACTTGCACCCTGAAGTTGATCAAAAAGATCATCTATCCTCGGAAGTGGGTATCTATTTTTGATAGTGACTTTATTCAACTCTCTGTAATCTATGCACAGTCTCATACTTCCATCCTTCTTCTTTACAAATAGTACCGGAGCACCCCAGGGTGATACACTTGGCCGAATAAATCCCAGGCCTAATAATACTTCTAATTGTTCCTTTAATTCTTTCATCTCCGCTGGTGCCAATCTATAGGGAGCCTTTGATATAGGTCCTATTCCAGGTAGAAGATCAATGGAGAATTCTACTTCTATGTCCGGAGGTAAGCCTGGCAATTCTTCAGGAAACACATCAGGATATTCTCTTACAACAGTTATGTCTTCTATTCTCACTTCCTCTTTCTCCGTAGCTAATACTGTTGCCAAAAATCCTTGACATCCATGTCGTAATAGTTTGGTGGCTTTTAAGGCCGAGATCACAGGAATACTGATTTTATTCCTTGTCCCTCCGAACACATATCCTGGGGTCCCTGGTATTTTGAAGATTATTTTCTTTTGATGGCAGTCTACATGTGCATGGTGTGTTGATAACCAATCCATTCCTAGGATGATATCATATTCCATCTCTCCTAATTTGATCAAGTCTGCCTGTGTGTTCATTTCTCCTATGATAATTTCACACCCCTTATAATATACATCAGTAGTCAAAGTTGTGCCTACCGGGGTGGACACCGCCAGTTGAAAGCTCAAGGGTTCGGGTATCTTATTAATTTTTGAGGCAAAAGATGAGGAAATAAACGAATGTGTGGCACCAGAATCAAATAATGCTCGAGCGATTGCTCCAGATAAACAAATAGTACCTTCAACCACTGTGTTAGACGCCCGGACTTCCTGTTGGGTTAAAGCATTCATCCTTCCTTGAGCCCTGGGCTGTTGCACTGAAGCCTGCGTCATGGTTGGTCTAAATGTGTTGCCAGACCGCCGAAAAGCTCCTGATGGTCCATTTGTCGGGGCGATGCCTGCGGTCCGCCTGCCCGTTCCCCTAACCGCACCAGCAGGTCCTCGAAGTGTCGGACAATCCCTCATCATGTGGCCCATTTGGCCGCATGCAAAACACTGTTTGTTTACCAGGCAGCTTCCTGTGTGATTACGGTTGTATCTAGGACACCACGTTTCTCCCGCGAAATTTTGATGCGGATAGGATGCAGGTGACGAGTTTTGAAAAGATCCTGCATTTCTGGGCCACGAGTCTGCCATCATTCTTGGAGTTGATGCTGACGAAGGTCCAGTTCCTCCTCCGAACCTGAAGTTGGTGGATCCACTTCGTGGTGTGCCGAGATATCGAAAGCGTTTGGCAGATGGCAACTCTCTAGTTCTTATATCCTGATTTTCTTGCAGGTCCCTTTCAACTTCTAGAGCCTTCTCCACTGCCTGACTGTAGATTTGTAGTTGAAATGGAACTAGTTGGCTCCTGATTTCTGGCCTCAAACCTCGTACAAATCTTTTTGTCCGGCCTTCCTCTTCAGACACCAACTTACCAGCATACCTTGATAGTTGGGTGAATTTGTTTTCATATTGATTCACCGTCAATAGATTTTGCTTTAATTCTTGGAACTCCATTGCGAGCTTGTCCCTTACTACTCCGGGTATATACTTCTCATTGAACTTTTTAACTAAGAATTTCCAAGAAATTTCTTCTCCTAGGGATTTGGCTCCTATTTTAACCACTTCCCACCAATGTTCCGCCTCACCTTGGAACATAAAAGAAGTGAATGATACCCTTTGATCCTCGGTGCATTCCATCACATCTAGTATTTTACAAATTTGACGAAGCCACTCCTCTGCTTGAATTGGGTCTGCTCCTCCTTTGTATGGCGGAGTGTTCAATTTTTGAAATTGCTCTAGAGCCCTGCGTGGATTGTTTACAGTGGTTAATTGCATCAACCAATCTGGCATCCGGTCAGGGGCTCTCCGATCAGTATTGAATCTATCCATCGAAATCTCCTGATGAGTCGGAGGATGGACACTCCCAACTGTACTGTGGGGTGGGGCGTTCTCCACAGAATTTGTATCCGACGGAGGAAAGTTTAGATCCATTACTACCTAGAAAATTTAACAATTCTAATTAGCAACAAAATTCTTTGAGATACGAAAGTTTCATATACAAAATGCTATTATTATTATAACTTCAAAAGATTTGTTTGCAATATTTACATGCAATGCTTATATTCATACAAAAGGTACAAGCACACAGACTAAGATATGTCCTTTCTGCACATTTGACTACAACATACAAGACCCTTCCCAAAAGTCCTAAACATGAAAGTCCAAAATATTTATCCTCCTAAAACGCTATGTCCTAGCCCCCGACTTCATGGAGTGGTGTTCGAGTCAGCAAAGCTTTCGTCCATACTATCCCCGGCTGAGGCTTCTCCCTTATTGACTCCTTCTGGATCTTCTTCTGGATCCTCTTCCTCGGGATCTTCTTTGGGGTCTTCTTCCTCGGGATCCTCTTCTTCTTCGGGATCCTCTTCTTCCTCTGGATCTTCTTCTGGATTTTCTTCTATTATACTGTCATCCCCGCATCTCCAGTACTCATGATCGTCATATAGGTCCATATCTTCAATCCAACTTGAATTCCACCAAATATCCCTATAATACATTCTCCCAGGGGACTCCACCTCAGCATCAGATGCATCTTCTTGGTCCTCGGTCCTTGACACATTCCTTACAACACTCTCAGCATCCTTGATGGTATTCTCCTTGTTGCGTTCTGCTACTCTTATCACCTTGGTACTACTTTTGGATCCACTAAAGATAGTCTTTGGATCCGTTTCATCGGATTCATAGTCCCAGTCCATAGTACTTGCACTCCAACTCTGACTTTCCATCTCTGAACCCTCTGATGACAGCTCGGGTGTGCTAGAATCTCTCATCTGAAAGGATAAGGTTTCATATTAGCTTGTTTTCCTTCCAATCCTCAAAACATAATAGATTAATCATACTATCTATACACATATATCAATTGAAAAACTTGCAATTATTTTTCCCATAATAAAGTTTATCCCCTAAAATATAGACCATACCATACTACACCACAACAGATAATGTCCCAATGGACACAACACTTCCAATAAAACATTTTGGCACAATTTGCCTACTTATCAACATAATTAAAATAACATCTCTTACATAATCTTGCATTCATCCATCAACATCAAAAGAGTTACAATGTCCTTTCCCACAATACATCATACTTACCATACATTTTCCAAGTCTTTCCATACATGAAATTAAGGTTACCTGCCAAGTTTATATTCAAATAGCCACACATAGAGTTATACTTACATTTCCAACACCAAAATCCCCTTCCATACATCAAGTTCCCACATATAGATACAATAAGCAGTTGCAAAAGTAAACAAAATATGAAGTAGATACAAGTATGACATGAGAGGGGTCGATCACTTCATATCCAAAAGATTTTAGAACCTACATTGGCTTCTTACCCTTGTCCAAACCTGAAATTTACAACATGAATAAAGACATGAGCTTGAAAGCTCAGTGAGTAAACCATCTAAAATCTACTAATCTATTTCCATATGTCAATTGGGTTTAAGTTGGTCCAGAAGTTTATTGAATTGGTTTCCACTGTGTTATTACATACCCCATTGTTAAGTTAGATGTCTCAACTACCATGAAAAAAATTTAATAAAGTTTATCCCTATCACACTTTAGCATATAATAGGAATAAATATAGTTGTCACCGTCTTCCCCCTTCTGCCGGCTCTCGCTCGGCCCCTTCCTCCAAGTAATATATATATTATATGCATACACATAATATGATTTTCACCGTCTTCCCCTCCTACCGGTTCGCGCTCGGCCCCTTCCTCCAAGTAACATATAAACATACACAAGTACTAAAATAAGGTTATCACCGTCTTCCCCCTCCCACCGGTTCTCGCTCGGCCCCTTCCTCCAATAATATATATATATACAAAAATGCAAATTTCACCGTCTTCCCCTCCTGCCGGTTCTTACTCGGCCCCTTCCTCCAATATATATATATATATATATATAACACATTCAACTTAACATACAGTTTCACATAAATATTTCATATACTACGAACCGTAGACAAGCCATCCACTTGTAGGAGTTAACATTAATGAAGATATATAAACCTCCTAATGTACTCAATTTATTCTTTTGTAGTAAAAGTGTTACATTACGCCAAAGATTTATATGTCGTGTACATACATTGAAATGACATTTTTCCCTTTTATTATTTCACATTACAATACCTAGTCCGATATTGAGCCCGTATAGTATCTAGCTAAAATAACGGTATAAACATCCACATATCACATAATACTTTATGTCATTCTCCAATATATGAAATTTAAACCACTTCTCCGTATTACATTAGCCACTATGAAGGTTACCCAAAATCTTCTATATGCTTAATAGAACATTAACACATACTATGAGTAAATAATTCCTAAATCATACGTATTTTGATTTCTCTCTCTTTTCCTATAATTTCACAACATAAAGTCCTTTCTCTTTTTCCTTATATACTTATCAACATACATACAAGTATTTCGAATTTTAATTTACCCAAACATTTCTTTATTCAAGCCTAGCAACTTCAAAAGTTTAATTTAGTTAAAATTGGGTTTACTCACTTGCTTGACGAACGCCTATGTGAAAAACTCCACCTGTTTTGCCCGCCGAACCAAGCCCTAAAGTTAATAAAATCCTAAATTAAACAATGATAAAAAAAATAACTTTATTTAGGACAATTCTAGAGTTTTACCTCCAATAGTATTCTGTTTTTCCCCAATTTTTGCTCGAAGAAACCCGAATCCGACTGCGGATTTCCCGAATCTCACCCCGAAAAACCTCCCTCTTCTTCTCCTTCGCGCGTCGCTGCCGCCTGGGCCGCGCGCTCGCTGCCACCTGGTCGCGCGCTCGCTGCGGGGCCGCGCTTGCTCGCGCGCCCCCCTCCCCCAGCGCCGCCCGCAGCCTCCTCGGCGCCGCTCGCCCCGCGTGCCCGCGCCGCCCTGGCCGCAGCCTCCTGCTGCGCGGCTGGGGTGGAAGGCGAAGGGGCGGGGGTGAGAGAGAGAGATTTGGAATCAAAGAGGGAGAGGGATGTGGATGTGGGGGGTCTTCGTTCACAGTCAGAAGAAGAAGAAGTAATTTTGGGGAAAAAGAAAAGAGTTTAGTTGTTTTTGGGAAGGATCTATTTCTAATTTTATGAATTTAAAAGCTTTCCTATTTTGCTAAATTTTTGACACCTCATGTTACAACTTCCAAGATCTCTTAGCTAGTCCCCACCTCATTACCTCTTGCTCTTAAGCTGCCAACACCTCACCAAAGACTTATTATTATTTTAGAAAATAATGTATAATGTATTTAGGTATAGAGATTATTATTAGGTATTAGTACTCTCAAGTATTATACCCTTCTTAAATATGTACCAAATACTAGTATTTAAAATGTACCAAAGAGGATACTGATGCATATATATATACATATATTTATAGTATTTTCTAAAATTTTGGATTACATTTAAACATGATTGATACACCGGTTAAATGAAAATCACTTAAGCTATAAACCGGAATTATTTAAACAATGATAAAAAATAACTTTATTTAGGACAATTTCTAGGGTTTTACCTCCAATAGTATTCTGTTTTTCCTCAATTTTTGTTCGAAGAAACCCGAATCCGACCGCGGATTTCCCGAATCTCACCCCGAAAAACCTCCCTCTTCTTCTCCTTCGCGCGTCGTTGCCGCCTGGGCCGCGCGCGC